>SZWC01027619.1:14755-25107 GCA_023375785.1 Penium margaritaceum | reverse complement strand
CCCACAAACATTGCTGCATAGTGTTTGTGTCTGCAGACGGTCCCACAAACATTGCTGCATAGTGTTTGTGTCTGCAGACGGTCCCACAAACATTGCTGCATAGTGTTTGTGTCTGCAGACGGTCCCACAAACATTGCTGCATAGTGTTTGTGTCTGCAGACGGTCCCACAAACATTGCTGCATAGTGTTTGTGTCTGCAGACGGTCCCACAAACATTGCTGCATAGTGTTTGTGTCTGCAAACGGTCCCACAAACATTGCTGCATAGTGTTTGTGTATGCAGACGGTCCCACAAACATTGCTGCATAGTGTTTGTGTCTGCAGACAGTCCCACAAACATTGCTGCATAGTGTTTGTATCTGCAGACGGTCCCACAAACATTGCTGCATAGTGTTTGTATCTGCAGACAGCCCCACAAACATTGCTGCATAGTGTTTGTGTCTGCAGACGGTCCTACAAACATTGCTGCATAGTGTTTGTGTCTGCAGACGGTCCCACAAACATTGCTGCATAGTGTTTGTGTCTGCAGACGGTCCCACAAACGTTGCTGCATAGTGTTTGTGTCTGCAGACGGTCCCACAAACATTGCTGCATAGTGTTTGTGTCTGCAGACGGTCCCACAAACGTTGCTGCATAGTGTTTGTGTCTGCAGACGGTCCCACAAACATTGCTTCATAGTGTTTGTGTCTGTAGACGGTCCCACAAACATTGCTGCATAGTGTTTGTGTCTGCAGATGGTCCCACAAGCATTGCTGCATAGTGTTTGTGTCTGCAGACGGTCCCACAAACATTGCTGCATAGTGTTTGTGTCTGCAGACGGTCCCACAAACATTGCTGCATAGTGTTTGTGTCTGCAGACGGTCCCACAAACATTGCTGCATAGTGTTTGTGTATGCAGACGGTCCCACAAACATTGCTGCATACTGTTTGTGTCTGCAGACGGTCCCACAAACATTGCTGCATAGTGTTTGTGTCTGCAGACGGTCCCACAAACATTGCTGCATAGTGTTTGTGTTTGCAGACGGTCCCACAAACATTGCTGCATAGTGTTTGTGTCTGCAGATGGTCCCACAAACATTGCTGCATAGTGTTTGTGTCTGCAGACGGTCCCACAAACATTGCTGCATAGTGTTTGTGTCTGCAGACGGTCCCACAAACGTTGCTGCATAGTGTTTGTGTCTGCAGACGGTCCCACAAACATTGCTGCATAGTGTTTGTGTCTGCAGACGGTCCCACAAACATTGCTGCATAGTGTTTGTGTCTGCAGACGGTCCCACAAACGTTGCTGCATAGTGTTTGTGTCTGCAGACGGTCCCACAAACGTTGTTGCAGAGTGTTTGTGTCTGCAGACGGTCCCACAAACGTTGTTGCAGAGTGTTTGTGTCTGCAGACGGTCCCACAAACGTTGCTGCAGAGTGTTGGCTCCAAGGCACCCATTTTTCTTCGAAGCCAGGGGGACATAGCAGGAGTAGCGTTGGCTGCAGTGCTGAAAGCTGACGGTGCTGAACTGATGCAGCAGCATCATGTCCCCGCACTTTTCCCACTCCTCCCCCGCTGCACTAACTTTTTCATTCGTCCCTTCCCACTGCTTTTGTTTTCGTCCCCTCTCACTTGCTTTTGCATTCGTCCCCTCCCACTTGCTGACGCCTTTCTTTCCTCCAGTTGTCTTTTCCAACTGTGGCTACCCAGCCCCTCTGTTTGTGCAGAGAGTGGAGGCTGCTTTGGCGTCCGAGGATGATGACGCCGCAAACAACGACGCAGGTCAGCCGTCCACTGCAGACACATCAACGTCACTAGGAGCAGAAGCAGAAGTACATGCAGGAGCCGCAGCAAGGGCAGCGGCAGCAGCCCCAGGAGGAGAAAAAACGAAGCAGGAGGGGGCAGAGCCTGCTCACGCACAGCAGGAGCAGCAGCAGCAGCAGCAGCAGATGCTGACAGCCGACGACCCCGACTACGCCCTCATCGTTGACTGCAACGCGATGCTCGTGGAGGTCGACAACGAGATCGCAATCGTGCACAACTTCATCCGTGACAACTACCGCCTCAAGTTCCCCGAGCTCGAGTCGCTCGTGCTACACCCCATCGACTACGCGCGTGTGGTGCAGCGCATTGGCAACGAGACCGACCTCACGCTCGTCGACCTGGAGGGGCTGCTGCCCTCGGCCACGATCATGGTGGTGTCGGTGACGGCGTCGACGACGACAGGGAGGCCGCTGGAGGAGGAGAGTCTGGAGAGGGTGATGGAGGCGTGCGAGAGGGCTCTCGCGCTGGACGACGCGAAGAAGAAGATGCTGCGATTCGTGGAGAGTCGTATGGCGTGGATCGCTCCGAACCTCTCGGCGGTCGTGGGCAGCGCCATCGCCGCCAAGCTCATGGGAACCGCTGGTGAGCTGGATTTCTTTTTCTTTCTTTTGTTTGCAAATATATATTTTTTTTGTTAACGTTCTTGTTGGAATATGGTTTTGTTGACGTTCTTGCTGCGGAGCTTTATCGATGTCATCGTGCCGCATGATTGGGTGGTCATGGAGGCTAGGTTCACCGCTAAGACTAGAATTGTGATATCAAGATATCGATATCGATATCGATGGTAACGATGTTGATATCGATTTTTCAATATCGATACCTTTTTGTTTTACATCGATATCGACCCTCAGGGCATCAATATCGATATCGATATCGATATCGAAATATCGATGTATCGTATCGATGTTTCAATATCGATATCTTTTTTTTCTACATCGATATCGACCCTCAGGGTCGATAATGATATCGATATCGAAATATCGATGTATCGTATCGATATTTCAATATCGATATTGAAAACGACACAGGAGGGTTTGAGAGGAGAATATCAATATCGACCTCTGAAGGAGGGGGGAGGCCCATCCTCAGAGGGCAAATATCGATATCGACATCGATATCGAACGATATCGATATCAATATTGATATTGATATTACGATATCGATATTGACGATGTTTTCGATATTGATATGAAAAGTCGCAACTCTGGCTAAGATGTTCAACCCCCACAGCCTCAGAGTCATGGAAGAGATGTGCTGTGCATCCTGAGTCTTTTCATCTGTTTCCTGTTGCACTTTTGTCAGTCGATGGCTAAACTGCGGACACGTAAGAGCAGAGACTCGGGATTGCAGCGCCGCTGCAAGCAACGGATCTGAAGGAGAAATGACTCAGAGGACAAGAAAGTGCGTCCGAGTTCATGGCATGTTCTGTCATTGACCCGTGGTCTGCGTGTCAACGTGGGAGGGTGGTGCGTTTGGGACACTGACCCTCATGCTGGTGTTTCCTTGCTTTCGTGAGAACGGTGAACATGGAAAACACAGGAGTGGATTGATGGCGCTGGCAGGCTTGATAGCGCGCGACGTGCAGGCGACGTGCAGCCTGCACGTCGTCTGCACGTCGCCTGCACGTCGCCTGGACGTCGTCTGCACGTCGCCTGCACGTCGCCTGCACGTCGCCTGCACGTCGCCTGCACGTCGCCTGCACGTCGCCTGCACGTCGCCTGCACGTCGTCTGCACGTCGCCTGCACGTCGTCTGCACGTCGTCTGCACGTCGTCTGCACGTCGCCTGCACGTCGCCGGCACGTCGTCTGCACGTCGCCTGCACGTCGTCTGCACGTCGCCTGCACGTCGCCTGCACGTCGCCTGCACGTTGCCTGCACGTCGCCTGCACGTCGCATGCACATCGCCTGCACGTCGTCTGCACGTCGTCTGCACGTCGTCTGCACGCCGTCTGCACGTCGTCTGCACGTCGTCTGCACGTCGTCTGCACGTCGTCTACACGTCGTCTGCACGGTGCAGGCGTGAGGTGAGGTGCCAAGCGGAAGAACCTGGATGGGTACACCCTGCTGCAAGAAACGTCCGTGCCGGCCACACTCACACGCACGCTCCCACGTAGTTTATCTATGCCCAGGTCTCACACTTCACCATTCTACTGTATGATGTCATGGAAAACATCATTTTGCTGCATGATGTCATCAAAAACATCATTTTGCTACATGTCTGTGGGCATGGTGGCGACTTGTGTCCTGAGAACACACGCAGGTGGATTGATGGCGCTGGCGGGCACGCCTGCGTGCAACGTGCAGGTGTTGGGTGCGAAGCGAAAGAACCTGGCGGGGTACTCCACCGCAACGTCCCTACCGCACACCGGCTTTGTCTTCTTTGCCGAAGCGGTGCAGAGCACACCGCCGCCACTGCGCATGAAGGCGTGCCGTCTGGTTGCTGCAAAGTGCACTCTGGCTGCGCGCGTCGATGCCATCCGAGGAGACCCCACTGGTGCGTGCGTGCGTTGGTGGACTTCTGTTTTGGTGAGCGTGCCTGTGCTTGTGGACTACTGTATTGGTGAGCGTTGCGTGCATTTGTGGACTTCCGAATTGGTGAGCGTTGCATGCGTTTGTGGACTTCTGTTTTGGTGAGCGTGCATGCGTTGGTGGACTTCTGTTTTGGTGAGCGTGCGTTTGTTGGTGGGATTCTGTTTTGGTGAGTGTGTGTGTGCGTTGGTGGAATTCTGTTTTGGTGAGCGTGTGTGCATTTGTGGACTTCTGTTTTGGTGAGCGTGCGTGCGTTGGTATTCTTCTTAATATGTTGCAAGAAAATGCCAATCAGCATTCTTGCAACACAAACCGTCCCCTTGTACACCCACCTCCCTCATTGCTCAAACTGTGTCGCGCTGCAATGCTTTCCATCCTACTCCTGGTAGGAGACATGCTTCTTGGACACTTTGCCAAGTGGTGGAAAAATGTGTTCCTGCAATGCTGAGTCGTTTTGTTTCTTTTCCCGGTGCATTTTCTTTTTTTGCATACATGTCGTGTTTGCCTCTTAACGTGTGTGTTTTTGTTTTTTTTTTTGGAAAATGATGTTTTTATGGTACATGGTGGAGAGGATGCCAATGTCCTGCGCGCCACCGCATACAAGATATGGTACAATCCACATCCACAGAAAACAACAGGGTTTTCAGGCAAGGCCGTGTGGCCAGGACCGCTACACACGGGCGTCCACCGGCTCCACGTAGCACAGGTCGGAGAGAGAAACCGGGCCCTGGAGCCACGGAGCTAGGGGACGCTGCCCCAAGTCATGCCGGAGCTCCAGATCCGGTCGGCCGTGGGCCTTGCAAGCACAGTGGACGACCGCGCACTGCTCGCGGACACCTGCAAGGGAGAGGCGCTGATCGAAGGAAGCCACGGACCGGCTTGCCCAAGCCGCCAGATCCTCCACACCCCTGATGCCCCTGCTGAAGGCAATGCTGGGAGAAGCGGCGTAGAAAGTCCCATGCTGCTGGCCCAAGCCCGCCAAGCGTCTCCCAGGCCAGGGGGCGGAGAACCCATCCCGGGCGAAGGACAAGAGATGGGTGGTACTCCGTCCGCTTGGCCTCTTCTGCGTGGCGGAGCGCACGTCCTTCCAAGGTGGCAGTCGCCCCTGGGCATCCACCGTGGTGACGTCGATGACACACATGGCTCCATGCTCCCGGTCCTGGAGAATGAGGTCTGGCCGTAGGGTGGCAGCGACAGTCAGGAGGAGGCCGCCCGGCTTGACGGGCGTTGGCAGAGAGTGCTCGCGACAGATGCAGGCCCACTCACCACGGATGGTGTGGTGGACATCCGTGATGAACTTGGACCCGCACTGACGCGTCACTGGGTCATGCGTGAGGCCGCTGACCCAGCAGTGCTCCAGGTAGCCCAAGAGGAGACCGAGCCAAAGCTGCGCGCGCAGACGAGAGTCCGCCTAGGAGAGGTGGACGCAATCGCGGGGTCGGGTTGGGGAAGCCTGAAACCATAGCGCCGCGCCTGGAGAGCCCACCGCCAACACTGGCGGACAAGTAGGCGCCGGCACTTCGTGGCATGGTGAGGCAGGCTCTGCTGCTGCGAGGGGCAGGCACAGTGTCGAATCGAAGTGTCACCAACATCTTGTACCCGGGACTGGCGGAGGTTGTTGAAGAAGTCGATGCTGAGCTGCTGGTAGATGCCGCAAGGGGCTCCCATCTGCAGCTCCGACAAGGAGGACAAGCGAGCCCGCACCGCGGCCGGAAGAAGGGCCATCGCTGCGTCCCAAAGAGTGCAGAGGAGGGAAAGTGCAGAGAGAGCAGGGAGCAGCAGGCCGAAAAGCGTAAGAAGATACGGCAGCAGACTCGCCGATACCGCATGAAACGCCAAGGGAGCCCGAGAGCGTGCGCCAAACACACCACAGCCGCCGTCACGGAAGTAGAGCTACGACTGCCGCCTGGCGAGGGCCTGGAAATCTCCAACCCGGGTGTGCAGCGGCGCCTGACTGAGACCCAGAATGCCCAGGACCGCCATCCACACAGCATCCTCAAAGTGGCCTAGGGTGTCCAGCCAAGCAAGAGTAGTAGGGAGCGCACAGTCGACTCTTGGGATGACACAGAGTCGTAGCAACATCATGGGGGCCTGTGCGTCCGGCAGAAGCGACAACTCCGCCAGGCCTCGCGACTGCTTTTGGAGCCACTCCTGCTGCAAGCTGGACTTAAAGTCAGGAATTTGATCGGGCAGGCCAGAAGGACAACCCCCCTCGTTGAAGTGCGGACGCCCATGAGAGAAAGTGGGATGGCATCCTTAGAGCATTACCTGAGGAGGCACTTCTGTTGTAGCACTTGGAGGCCCTGTTGCGCTGCTGCCGTCACGACCGCCTCATAGCATTCGCCTAGGGGAGCACGGGTTGCGACAGTCGTGCTGTCATCCTGAAAGGCCCTTATGTAGCCGCTCGCCTCCCCAGACGAGCGCAAGGCCTACAAGCCGGCCTCTAGGACTGGAAGCAGCACCAAGTCGAACAACACTGGGCCCATGGGATCACCCTGACGGACGCCGCGCTGGCTCGCCAGGACTGCAGGGGTGCGGACACCAAAAAAAAGCAGTTGAGTGGGATCCAGGTAGAACTGCCTGAGGAATGGGATCCAGGACCCGAAGCTGTGATCGCGGACGGCATCGAAGACCGCCCCGCGCTCCACCTCGTTGAAGACGTTCCGGATGCCGAGACGGAGCAACCAGTGGGAGGGATGCGCCTGCAAGTCAGACCGGACGCCCCTGACTAGCAGGGCTGCCCCCTCCGAAACGCGGACACCAAACTGCAGTGGCCGCAAGGTCGCTGCAATCCTGTTCTTGTCACGAACCAGGAGGACCCGCGCTGCAAGGCAGGGCAGAGCCTCCCCTATCGCTATCGACCGAACCCGTCCTCCTTCAGAAGAGGGATCAGGCGGCTGCGACCGAGGAGGAGGGCCACTGGGGACGGCAGCTGGCTGTCAAGAATGACAACCAAAACCTCCAGCAGCGAATCGGGCCCTTTGGCCGTGTCCGAGACAAAATCGCGAAGCATGTCTGTCGTGAGACCCTCTGGACCGGCCTCTGAACCCCTGGGGCCATTTCGGAGGGCCTGGAGGAGTAGATCAGCAGTTAGCTCCTCCCTGGGTGGCGCTCCTGCAAGGCGCGCAGTGTGTCGTGTGTGCCCGCTGCAGGGGGATGGGACTCGAACGAGTAAGGGTGCACACCGATGCCGGATCGCGATTCTTGGAGCAGAATCGAAATCGCAAGCCGATTCTCACACATTGGAATCGGAATCGCGGTTCTTTGCCATGGAATTGCGATTCTTTGAGGAATCGCGATACTCGGAGTCGAGTCCTCTTTTGTCTTGGTGAAGGGGCAGATAATGTCCGCAGAGATAATTAATTTCAGAAACACCCAAAGGTGCAGGTCCGTCACGAGTGTGTCGCGTGTCCTGACATGTCGCGTGTCCTGAAACCGCCGCCGTCAGACGTCGGTGGCGGCGGTTTCAGGACTGCAAAACAAAAGTTGGGGAACGATTAAAACTCCGAGCGTGGATGTACGAAAGTCGAACTGCACGGTTTTTGACTCGTACCTCTTTGCTCCGATTGTCTTTGAACTTTTAGACATCGTCTCGAAGTTCGAACATTCAAGCTGCAAGACACTTGTAGGTAGACAAGCGACTGGGCAATCAAGAAACCACCTGATTGGCCCATCGTTTGACAATGACAGGCGATACACGAATCAGGCTCAGGCGAGGTCAGCGTATTGACTGGACTGAGCAATCGAAGCGAGCGGCCATGGACAGGACAACGATTAGACTGGAGATTGTGCTCGCGGTGTTGCACTGGACCCGGACATTTTCCGGATTAACAGTCCCATCCCCCCCCCCCCTTCCCCTGCCTTCAATACCATTTCCTTTAGTACCCCCGATTCCGGTCCGATTCTTGGATGAAGGAATTGGAATCGTGGGTACAATGAAGAATCGTGGAACCGCGGGTATAAAATCGCGATTCCAGGAATCGGTGTGCACCCTTACAAACGAGTGCATGGCCCTGACTGGGTTCCCTGCGTGAACGAGGGTGACTGCATGCTGACGTCGGGCAGCCGCCTCCACCTCTGCCTCTGCCTCTGAACGCCTGGTGAGCCGGTGCGGGGTGAGGGTAGTGAAGAGAGCTGGGCGGGTCTACATACATATGCCTTGATTTAGCTACGTATGTCTTTGTTCATGTACTTCTGCATTCCTTTCTGTATGTGTGCATAAGACCACTTGCGGAAGCCCTCGTTTCCATGTGTGTGTGTGCGCTCGTTTACATACTCGTGGCTTCGTTCACGCACTTCTTTTGCATGCTTCAGGTCAGAAGGGGCGAGACCTACTGCAGGAGATTCGGCGCAAGATCGACAAGTGGCAGGAGCCGCCACCCGCCAAGCAACCAAAGCCGCTGCCGGTGCCGGATGCGGAGCAACGCAAGAAACGTGGTGGACGACGGCTTCGGAAAATGAAGGAGAGGTGAGAGTGCCCTCTTCAACTGGCACACCGAGTTGAGATCGCCGCCATGCAGCCCAAGCCGCCGTTTGTGTCTTGTGCTTATCAGCGCAAGAAATGCTGCAGAAGACAAGTGATGGAAACAACGGCTAGGTGAGACTCCTGTCCTTGTCGACCTTCGTAGTAGCAGTGCGTCAGTGCGTCGGTCACCTTGAACAAGGCACAGGAGGAAGGCGGCGGACGAGGAAGATGTAGAAAGTTTAACGTCATGCTGCTTGCCACTCGTTCCCCTGCCCCTTTCTTCGTCCTCCCCATCCTGCTCCCTCTCTCCCCTCCCTCGCTCCATTGTGGCCTTCACGACCGCATGCGCAGCTGTGTCCCTGCCCTTGCTTGCTCAGCTGCATGGCCTCTAATCCCTCTTATCTGCCCCCATCCCTCTGCTTGCTCTCTCTCTCTCTCTCTCTCTGTCTCTCTCTCTCCCTCTCCTCCTCTCCATTTTGCAAAGAGTGACGTTGTGTTCCTGTGATGGCGGTGTGCACAAGCGCAGGTATGCGATGACGGACATGCGCAAGCTTCAGAACAGAATGCAGTTTGGAGTTGCAGAGGAGAGCAGCCTGGGTGAGTGCATGTCTGGCCTGCATCATCCCCTGCAATGCCATGCCGTGCCATGCAATGCCATACCATGTCGGGCCATGTAATGCTGTGCCATGCAATGCCATACCGTGTCGGGCCATGTAATGCCGTGCCATGCCATGCCATGTTATGCCATGCCATGTTGTGCCATAGCGTGACTTGCCATGCCATGCTGTGCCATGCCATGCCATGTCATGCCATGCCATGCTGTGCCATGCCATGCCATGTCACGCCATGCCATGCTGTGCCATGCCATGCCGTGCCTTGCCATGCCGTGCCTTGCCATGCCATGCCTTGACGTGCCATGCTATTCGGTGCCATGTCGAACCATGCATTGCCATGCCATGCCGTGTTGTGCCATACCATGTCATGCCATGACACGCCATGTCATGCCATGACAGGCCATGTCATGACATGGTATGCCATGCCATGTCATGCCATGCCATGACATCCCATGCGGTGTCATTGGCCATCGAAGTCAACTTTCAACCTTAGCACTAAGATCCTGTGCACTCAGACAGAACGTGAAGGTCTGATTGTCGCTCTGTTTCTGCAAAAATCTATCGCGGAACAACTGTACATGTTTCAGAAGACAATCTCAGAAGTGCCCCACTTTTTTTTTTGTGGTTTTTTCCATGTCCCTGTGCTAATGTATGCGCACGCGAGCAGTGCTCGCGCTTTCAATGTGTTCGCCGACTACGTTGACAGGAGAGCCCCCACTCTTTCTCACCCACACTCCCGTTCATTTGCATGTGTGCATAGTCCTGCACATGTGTGTGTGCATGTGGACATGGTGATGATGACAAACCACACTCCAGCGTGCGGACATGGTGATGATGGTGATGACGAAACATGCATGTCATCGCATCATATCAGCGCACACACCACCACATCAACACACACACCACCACATCAACACACACACCACCACATCAACACACACA
>SZWC01027617.1:417-11557 GCA_023375785.1 Penium margaritaceum | reverse complement strand
CCCTACTGAGGCGTAACTAGGGTGCAACTAGGGCGCAAGTCGGGCACAAGTAGGGCGCAAGTAGGGTGCAACTATGACGCAAGTAGGGCGCAATTCGGATGTAACTAGGGTGCACAACTAGGACGCAACTAGGACGTAGCTAGTACCCAACTGAGGTGCAACCAGGGCACAAGTAGGGCGCAACTAGGACGCAACTAGGGTGCAAGTAGGACGCAACTTGCAACTAGGGTGCAACTAGGGCGCAACTAGGGCTCAACTAGGGCGCAAGTAGGGCGCAAGTAGGGCGCCACTAGGGTACAACTAGGGTGCAACTAAGGCGCGAGGAGGGTGCAAGAAGGACGCAAGTAGGGCCCAACTATGGTGAAACGAGGGTGCAACTAGGGCGCAAGTAGGGAACAAGTAGGGCGCAAATAGGGCACAAGTAGGGTGCAACTAGGGCGCGACTAGGGTGCAACTAGGACGTAAACCAGGGCGTAGCTTGTGTCCAATTGAGGCGCAATGAGGGTGCAACTAGGGCGCAACTAGGGCGCAAGTTGGGCGCAAGTAGGGCGCAAGTAGAGTGCAACTAGGACGCAACTAGGGCACATCTAGGGTGTAGCTAGTGTCCAACTGAGGCGCAACTAGGGCGTAACTAGGACGCAACTAGGGTGCAACTAGGGCGAAGTAGGGCGTAAGTAGGATGCAACTAAGACGCAACTAGGGCGCAACTAGGGCGCAACTAGGTCACAACTAGGATGCAAGTAGGGCATAACTACGACACAAATAGGGTGCAACTAGGGCGCAACTAGGGCCTAGCTGGTGTCCAACTGAGGAGGAACTAGGGCGCAAGTTGGACGCAAGTAGGGCACAACTAGGGCGCAACTAGGGCGCAACTAGGGTGCAACTAGGGCGCAACTAGGGCCTAGCTGGTGTCCAACTGAGGAGGAACTAGGGCGCAAGTTGGACGCAAGTAGGGCACAACTAGGGCGCAACTAGGGCGCAACTAGGGCACAGCTAATGTCCAACTGATGGGCAATTAGGAGGTAACTAGGGCGCAATTCGGCCGCAAGGAGGGCACAAGTAGGGGGCAACTAGGGCGCAAGTAGAGCAAAAGTAGGGCGCATGTCGGACACAACTAGGGCGACCTAGGGCGCAATTAGGGTGCAACCGGGACGTACGTAGTGTCCAACTGATGCGCAACAATGGCACAACTAGGGCGCAAGTAGGGCGCAACTAGGGCGCAACTAGGGTGCAAGTAGGATGCAACAAGGATGCAACTAGGGCTCTGCTAGGGTGCACGTAGGGCGCAAGTAGGATGCAAGTAGGGTGCAACTAGGGTGCAACTAGGGTGCAACTAGGGCGCAACTAGGGCGAAGCTAGTGCCCATTTGATGCACAACTAGGGCGCAACTAGGGCGCAACTAGGGCGCAAGTAGGGCACAACTAGGGCGCAACTAGGGCGCAACTAGGGCGCAAGTAGGGCACAACTAGGGCGCAACTAGGGCGCAACTAGGGCGCAAGTAGGGCACAACTAGGGCGCAACTAGGGCGCAACTAGGGCGCAAGTAAGGCACAACGAGGGTGCAACTAGGGTGCAACTAGGGCGCAACTAGGGTGCGACTAGGGCGTAGCTTGTGCCCAACTCAGGCATAACTAGGGCGCAACTAGGAAGCAACTAGGGCTCAAGTAGGACAGAACTAGGGCGCAACTCGGGCGCATCTAGGGTGCAAGTAGGGCGCAACTAGGGTGCAAGTAAGGCACAACTAGGGCGCAAGTATGGCGTAAGACGGCCCCAACTAGGACGCAACTAGGACGCAACTAGGTCGTAGCTAGTGGCCAACTGAGGCGCAACTAGGGCGCAAGTCGGGCGCAACTAAGATGCAAGTATAGCGCAACTAAGGTACAATCAGGACGTTTCTAGGGCGCAACTAGGACGTAGCTAGTGCCCAACTAAGGCACAACTAGGGCGCAAGTAGGGAGCAAGTAGGGTGCAACTAGGGTGCAAGTAGGACACAACTAGGGCGTAAATTGGACGCAACTAGGCTACAACTAGGGCGCAACTAGGGCGCAAGTAAGGCACAACGAGGGTGCAACTAGGGTGCAACTAGGGCGCAACTAGGGGGTAGCTAATGCCCAACTCGGGCATGACTAGGACGCAACTAGGGCGCAACTAGGGCGCAAGTAGGACGCAACTAGGACGCAACTAGGGCACAACTAGGGCACAACCTGTTCGTAGCTGGTGCCCAACTGAGGAGCAAATAGGGCAAAACTAGAGCGCAAACAGGGCGCAAGTAGGGTGCAAGTAGGGCGCAACTAGGGCGCAAGTAGAGCGCAACTAGGACGCAAGTAGGGCAGAAGTAGGGAGCAAGTAGGACGCAAGTACGGAGCAACCACGGCGTAGCTAGTGCCCAACTAAGGCGCAGCTAGGGCGCAACTAGGGTGCAAGTTGGGTGCAATTAAGGCGCAAGTAGGGTGCAACTAGGGCGCAACTAGGCCACAACTAGGGCACAACTAGGGCCCAAGTAGGACGCACATAGGCTGCAACTAGGGCGCAGCTAGGGCGCATTTATGGCGCAAGCAGGGTGCAACTAGGGCACAACTAGGGCACAACTACGGCACAACTTGGGTGCAACTAGGACGCAACTAGGGTGCAACTAGGGCGCAGCTAGGGCGCATTTATGGCGCAAGCAGGGTGCAACTAGGGCACAACTAGGGCACAACTACGGCACAACTTGGGTGCAACTAGGACGCAACTAGGGTACAACTAGGGCGCAAGTAGGGTGCAAGTACGGCCCAATTAGGGCGCAACCAGGACATAACTAGGGCGCAACTAGGGCGCAACTAGGGCGCAACTAGGATACAACTAGGGCGCAACTAAGGCGCACGTAGGGTGCAAGTAGGGCGCAAATAGGGCGTAACTAGGGTGTAACTAGGGCGTAGCTAATGCCCAACTGAGGCGCAACTAAGGTGCAACTAGGATGCAAGTCGGGCGCAAGTAGGACGCAAGTAGGATGCAACTAGGGCGCAAGTAGGGCGCAATTAGGATGCAACTAGGGTGAAACTAGGGCACAACTAGGACGCAACTAGGCGCAACTAGGGTGCAAGTAGGGCGCAACTAGGACGAAACTTGGACGCAACTAGGGTACAACTAGGGTGCAACTAGGGCGCAAGTAGGGCACAAGTAACGCGCAACTAGGGCGCAACTAGGGCACAAGTAGGGTGCAAGTAGGGTGCAACTTGGGAGCAACAAGGGCGCAACTAGGGTGCAACTAGAACCCAACTAGGGCGTAGCTCGTGCCCAACTGAGGTGCACCTAGGATGCAACTAGGGTGCAACTAGGGCGCAAGTAGGGCGTACGTAGGACGTAAGGAGGGTGCAACTAGAGCAAATGTATGGCGTAACTAGGGTGTAACTAGGGCACACCTAGGACGCAAGGAGGATGCAATTAGGGCGCAAGTAGGGCACAAGTAGGGCGCAACTAGGGCACTACTAGGACAAAACTAGGGTGCAACTAGGGCGTAACTAAGGCGCAACTAGGCCATAGCTGGTGCCCAACTGAGGCGCAACTTGGGGGGCAACTAGGGCATAGCTAGGAAGCAAGTAGGGCGCAACTAAGACGCAACTAGGGCACAACTATGGCGCAACTAGGGCGTAGCTAGTGTCCACCCGAGGCTGATCTAGGACGCAACTAGGACACAACTAGGGCATAACTAGGGCGCAAGTAGGGTGCAGGTAGGGCACAAATAGGGTGCAACTAGGGCGCAAGTAGGGCGCAACTAGTGCGTAGATAGTATCCAACTGAGGCGCAACTAGGGCGCAACAAGGGCGCAACTAGGGCGCAAGTAGCGTGCAACTAGGGCGCAACTAGGGCGCAACTAAGGCGCAACCAGGGCATAGCTAGTGTGTCAAGCACGTTTCCGCCGCTGATCCGCAGAGGGGCATGTCCGCGGAGACAGGACCTCGGTGAGCTGAGAACCGCACAAGGAACACTGGCTCCCGCAAGCACGGTTGAGCGTAGGGTGGCGCGGAACCTAGGGGTGGAATAGATAAGTAGCCGTAGGGAAGCTACCGCAGGTTGACATCGTCACCTGCGGCGACTTCCCTACGGCTATCTCAAATACCTTTGCCGCCTTCCGCCACAAGGCAGAAGGCGGCAAAGGCGGGAAGCAGTGGTGGGAAATCCACGGCAGAAAGAGAACAAGGATCAAGCCGCACTATGGACGNATCTGGGGAGCAACAACCAATCAACACGAAGAGCTGGAACATCAATCACGGAAGAACCCCTCGAGACGCACCGCGAAAGACGAAGATTCAAGGAAGAATACAAAAACCGCGTATACAAGCCGCGGGTGTAGAAGATGACCAGTAGAAGATGATGTACTGTATCTGTGTGAGGACAAGACCCGCAGTGTGTGGCTGCACCACATGGAGTCCAAGTAGGAGGAGAGAGGGTACCATGAGAGGGATGAGACCGACGGCACGTAGACGCGCTGTGCGGAGTCCCAAGTAGAAAAGACCTAGGCAATAGCAATGCAAGTGCTTCAGTCGAGATTGCATCCTTGATGATCACTCCGCAATCCATATACTCTGATCTTGATTACCAAAGACGTGTACCCATTCTCATATGTACTCTCAGGCCTCTGCTCCCCTGCCTCCCATTGCCTCTGGTGTCCTGTCTGCAGTCGGTGGGCCAAAGTGCGTGAAGAACCAAACCTGGGGTGAAGTGAGCTACCGGCGGTGCCCTTGCTTGCCCACGGCCGCGGAACGAGGTTCCGCGGAGAGGAGATGGAGGCCACGAGGTGGCGGGCCCGCGTGTGGGAGGAAATGGGTCGCGGAGTGTCATTCATCGATGAGGTTCTCCCGCAAGGGTCCAGACCTGTGGTCCGCGGATTGACAATTGCCTAGAATTAGTATCTCTACCCAGCTGCGCACTCTAGGCAATAAGCGTGGTGAGGGAACATATTCCGCGGAATAGCGCGGATTCAGATCAACGCGGATAAAGTGGACAGAGCTGAAAATTGGGGGTATCAATATCATGGTGCGGTGAGCGTGGACTATTCCTTGCTCTTTGTTCAGTGGAATTGCACGTTCCTTTCATATCAGTCATTGATGTCGGCAGCAAGCTTCGTATATCAAGACCTCAGGCGACGACCGCAGCAGTCATCAGTGCGGTGCTTCCTGCCGCGCCGAGCCATCACCTACGCAGGTAGCCAGGACTCCTCTCTTGTACTGTCCCGCACCCCAGTCAGCTCCTCACCCGGTTCCGATCCGCTCGTTCAACACAGTCGGGTGACCGACTGGCTGGAGCAGTTGCACTGGCGTCGTATCATGGACGCTCTGGGCGAGCGTGTGGAAGTGGAGACGATCTCCAGCCATGGGAGCCGCGGATCCAGCCAGCCCCAGCATGAATCGAAGGGGTAGGAGGCTATGGTCACAGCACCGCCATGGTTCTCAGATCCCCCACCATCATCAGAACAGCACTCTGCTAGCGGAGAACTCAAGGTCTATCGCGGACTGGTCTACCAACGCCGTGGAGGTCAGCAGTCAGCAACAACAGCCAACCCACTACTGCAGCACTCATCACCCATGATGCATCCGCCGCCCGAGGTGGCGCAGCCTGGAGAACAACATGGGTCCAAGGAATACTCCACGCCGGACAAGCAGCAGCTGGTGGGTCAACAACAGCCATGGGACAACGCCGCCTCAGTAGGAAACACGGCTTCCGCGCAAGACAGGCAGCAGGGGATGGATCTGCTACCACAGTTTGTTGTATTGGAGTAGTCGGATGGACAGGCACAAACCCCGGCGCTAGGTCCGTAGCAAACGTTGATGCACCCGCAGCAACAGAACCTGGGAACCATGCAAGTGGGACCATCGACACCCTCTCTGGCCTAGGATTTCGCACAACCCGTGAGCTAGCAGCAGGCTCCACAGGTACCCTCATCCACTGGAATGATGCCGGTGGGAAATGTAGTTATTCCGGCGGCAGGAATGACCCAGCTACCTGTGTATCCGCCACCGCCACACAGGGGAGCAATGCAGGCGAGGACGATGCCGCTGCCACCTGTGACAGGGCATCCCGCGATGAGCGCACCACCACAGCAAATGAGTCCACCGCAGGTGCTGACGGGTACCGCGCCGGTTGGAACTGTGACGCCCACGACGGGCACGCAGCAGACCAGCTACCGATCTCAGCAGATGACGGCACCCGCACAAGCAGGGACCGCAATGCAATACCCCGTGGTGACACCGCATCCACCACATGGGATCTAGTCATTTGGAGGCGCCGCCCAAGGGAGTGCTGCGACTCAGCCTCATGGGGTCCAGCCAACGATGCACCAGCAGCAGTCCCATGGAAGCATGACCTCAACGCATCCCCCAGCAACTGTTTCACTCCCCTGGCCAACTCCGCAAACACAGTGGGTGGGCATCACGCAGACAGGGGTGATTCATCAACCTTTCGTGCCAGGCGCGCAGCCACCGTTGCCTCAAGGGGCACCGCCACCACCCGAGTACTCCGCCCAAGCCTACCAACAGCTTCATCCGTCGTAGCTAGCTGGAACCATGCTAGTCGGTGTGACTCCTGAGATGCCACCACCGACATTGCAGCTTCCGCCAGTACCACAAAGTCACCCGCACCCGCCACTGCCGCAGATGATGGGAGGTCAGTACCTTGCAGGAACAGCGACCCATCCCCTCCCGGTGGCATCAGGTGTAATTACCAAAACTGCTGCAGTTCCCACCACGCAGACCTATTGGACGCCTCAGCTGATGGCACCGCAGACGCAAGGACCTCTGGCCCCACCCCTTGGGATGGCGTTCTTCTCTGCACCTTACACCACCTCACTGCCAGCTCCTTCTTGGCACATGCACCAGTCATACGTGCACCTAGGCTCTCAGGTGCCCGCGGTGCAACCTTTGGTACAAGTCCACCATGCTGGCTACTCCGTGACCCAGTCTGCCAATCTTCACCCTCCAACTGCTGTGAATGCTTTGATGACTAAGCGCAGTACTGTACCTCAGCTGTAGTACATCCGCTCAGAACCTGGAAACCTCCCGCGGCTGGATTCCTTCAAGGGTGCCCCAGCAGAAGACCCCTGGGTCTGGCTCAAACAGATTACCCTCTATGCCAGTATTGGTCGAGTTCCACTAGACCTCTGTCTTGCCATCGCGGAACTCCATCTTCAAGGGGCTGCAGCTGACTGGTACAATGCGCGCGCACCTTTCCCATCCTTCGAGGACTTTGGTAACGCCCTCATTGAGCGCTTCAAGTATCTGACGAAGGAGGAAGCACTACGGAAGATCGAGAAGGAAGTAGTGCGCAAGACGATGATATCCGCAGATTCCTTGACCAGTTCCTAACCTGGGCTTCCGTGGCCAAAAATCCGCAAGGAGAAGGCCTTCCGCTATGGGTTCTCCTACAGAACCTGATCCGTGCGCTCCCTGACGAGGTCAGCAGCCTCATGATTGCTGATTGCTACCGCTATCTCCAGGACACGGTGCAAGACGTTACCACTATATCCACTTGTCAGCGCTCTACTCGCCAACACCAGGGAGGAGAAACCCACGCATCGCCCGCCATGCAAAACCATCCTCCGTAGTAGCAGAAGCCCAGGGCTTGCTACACCTGCCAAAGCCTGGAACACATTGCACGAGAGTGTCCTCGCAAACGACAGGCAGCTCCGCACCCTGACCCTGTCCCCCGGGACCCCATGGTCCAGCAGTGGCACCAGTACTACAACCAGCCATGGCCAGGTCCGCAACAGCAACAACAGCAACAGCAGCAGCAATCGCGCCCTCTCCCACCCGGCCAGGCCCAGATGGGACAAGGCCTCCTCTCGAACCCTCAAGCGACTGCGGATCCTCCCGCCAGCGTACGCAACGTCAAGCTAGGCTTGCCCATTGCTGAGTACGAGACCACAGAGGTGCCTCCCACTCCGGAGGAAGCGGCACTCATCACGCAGGCCCACACGATCGGGCTCCGCGGATGGGACATGCAGGCGGCCGCACGGCTGCAGAGTGACCTGTGCCGACGGGCAGAAGCTATCAAGGCCCGGCTTCAGGAGGTCGTGGAAGCCCGTTCGGTGCCCCCCCCTGAGAAGCGCCGTACCACAAACCCGGGGCCAGCAGATGGCCCACCCGCGGCGGCCACCCCATCCGCTCTCCCAAGCCCCACTGCCACTTCCCCTACTCCCATAGATTCTCCAAATCCAGTGGAAAAGCTCTTCACCACCCCCATTGCGTCCGTCAACTTCTTTGACTTCCTTTGCATTCATCCTGAACTGGCTCCGCGGCTCAAGGAGGAATTCACCAGGGCCAACAATTGCCTCCAGGCCGTTGGCATCTTGTTCACCTGTACCACTCCGCCACATGGCACCCAAAACACCCGACGGATCGTAGTAGAGACACCAATGGCTTTGACCACACAAGAAGTGGACTGGGACTGGGCTCCACAGCCTTTGGAACCACCCCGCCGTGATGATCGTCACTACGAGGTTGCCTCCTGTGTGGTCTGGATCTGCGGCCGGAAGTTTCTTTCCATCATCGACACTAGCGCAACCCATACCACGGTAGCCCTCCGCGTCCTCTGCCTGGTCGGATGGACGGATCGCATTCTTCCTACACGTCGGTTGTTCAGCAACGCGGCGGGCGGGATGGACTATGGGGATGAAGAAGTACGTGGATTACCCTTACAGGTAGGATCTCTCCATGAGCCAGTAGACGTACAGATCACACAGGCCCCGACCTACGACGTTCTCTTGGGCATGGACTACCTCCTTCTGCGCCAGTTCAACCTTCTATTCTCCCTGGATGTAAAGCAGCTCACATCCGCCGCAGGAACCAAGGAGTACGCTCTCATCCCCTTGGCCGACCGAGTGACGATGCCAGTGACCGGCGGTGCGCCCTTCTCCTTCTAAGATGCCGAACACGAAGATTCACTCACACGCCCCCAGTTCAGCCAGACCTCCGCGGAAGCCGTTCTTGACACGGAGCAGGTTCCTGTTGACAAATGGCAAGAACTCTCCGCGGATCATGTGGAACCAGGAGTACGCGCTAACCTTCTTGGGTTATGGCAGCGGAGCGAGCAGGCATTTGGCCAGGGCCATCCCCTGGAGGAAGACAAGGAATACTACCCCATCCGCGATCCACTTCCACCTCCACACCCACGCTGGGATCACATCCTACACCCTCGCCTCTCACCAGCACAGAAACAATACTTCCGTGACCTCCTAGACTCTTTCGCGGACATCTTCATTGGCTCCGCGACAGAACTTGGAGCCGTCAACGCCTTCCATGTCATCAACANGCTCCCGCCATCAAGCAGAAAGTCCGCCGGATCCTACCTGATCAAGAACAGATCATCAACGAGGGGCTCGCGGAGTTGAAAGTACAAGGATTCATCATCTCTGTCGTCAGTCCCTGGCGAGCTAACTTCGTCATTGTAGGCAAGCCGGATGGATCTAAGCGGTTCTGCGTTGACTTCGTGATCTTAATAGAGTGACGGAAGAGGACGCATACCCCATGACGCTAATCGTCGACATCCAGGAGCGCCAGCAGGGACGCGGTTGGTTTGCAAAGCTAGACGTCAAGGCTGCTTTCCACGCTGTTCCCATGCACCAAGATTCCATGGCCAAGACCGCCTTCATCACTCCAGAGGGTCTCTACGCCTTCACCCGCATGCCCTTTGGCCTCCGTAACGCCAGCGCAACGTTCCAGCACATCATGGACTCCACCCTCCGCGGCATCCCTAACGTGAGCTGTTACATCGACGACATCATGGTCGCAGCCCACAGCTTTGCGAATCTCTTTTCCTCCCTCACCGCCATCTTCACTNAGATGGAGTTCTTGGGTTTCGTTATGAGTGCCGACGGCATCAAGACGGACCCGGCCAAGATTGCGGTCGTCCAAGAATGGCGCCAGCCCACTACGGCAGGGCAAGTTAGAATCTTCCTCGGCTTTGTTTCCTTCTATCGCAAGTTTGTCCGCGACCATGCCCGCATCATCCGTCCCCTGTAGCAGCTGACCCATCAGGACATCCCCATTGAGTGGACAGCGGAATGCGCTGCTGCCTAGGCGGAGATCAAGCATCGGCTGGTCACCGCTCCCATGCTGGAGTTTCCTGACTTCAATCTTCCCTTCTCCATCACCACCGACAAGTCCCGGGAAGGCCTTGGCGCCGTGCTGTCACAGACAGTCCAAGAGCCGGTCCAACGGGTGACTGCGTACGCCATTCGGGCACTCACAAACGGTGAGCGGATTTATCCACCAGTAAAGGGCGAATGCTTGGCCGTGCTGTGGGCACTATAGGACTTCCGCGACTACATCAAGAATGGCAAGCCCTTCACTGTTCTTACCAACCACCAAGCGCTGCAATGACTCCTCACAACCCAAAATCATGAGGGTATCTTAGCCAAGTGAGCCCTCCTCCTGCAAGGCTATAACATGAAGATCAAGTACCAGCCCGCGCTTGCCAACCGCAACGCCAATGATCTCAGCCGACTCCCCCGCGCGGATTGGCCATTGCCTGCGGACCCGCTAGATAGCCTCCCAAATTCCCCTCCCGTGCCTGTCCCTCTCCCGGCGGATACCGAGCCCCAGTGGGAGGGTGTCACTCGAGAATTCACGGACGCAGAGTATGCGGTCGCACACCAACTCTTGTTGGAACTAGAACATGCTGCGCACCTGGGCCCAACGGGAACCCTGCCGGCTCTTCCTACCACCGGTCTCCGGCTTCCCCGACGATTCAACCCCACGATCCGCGGTTGGACACTGGAAGAGATTGCGGCACACCTTCCACCTCGCTCTTTCCTGCCGCATGCACGCCTCCATATCTCTGCCATACCAGTTGTCACCTCTCCTCCCCCGCTACCTCCCACTCCCGCTCCCTCTATTCTCCTCAACGCATGACATCCCCTTCCCCTGGTGGACTTCCTTCTTCACTCCCCAGCATCTGCGGATAGTCTCCAGACTCTCTTCTCCTCCTTCAACCACTCCCTCTCTCCAGTTGGCATCCGCCTCTCATGCACCATGAACCGCGCTACGGGCGTCCACATGGTGGCCCACGCAACCCTCACAACTCACTCCCGCGTCCGGCATGACGCTGGTCGCACGCCATGCACATGGGCCCCTGCCCCGTTGATCCACGATCCACCAACGCCCACT
>SZWC01027615.1:0-19943 GCA_023375785.1 Penium margaritaceum | reverse complement strand
GGAGGTGGGGGGACAGGGCATTGATGGAGAGGGTGAGGGAGGGAGGGCAAACAGGCCAAAGGGAGGCAGAGTGACAACAAAGTGAGAAGGAGGGAGAGGGCGAGGAGAGTAGGAAGAAGGAAGGGGAAAGATAGTGGGGGAGAGACTGGGGAGTGAGAGGGAGAATGAGAGAGGGAGGCACTACCTCCTCATGCTGCCCGTAGTCACTACTGCCATATGGAGCTGCAACAAATGTCGTTGCTTTTGCTGCCGTCGCTCTTGCAACTACTGCTCCACTACTCCTGCTCTTGCTGGTGGTGGTTTTTCCGCCGCTGCTGCTGCTTCTGCTCTTGCTGCTACGCTGTTGCGCTGCTGTGCTGCTGCTATTGCAGTCACGGCAGGCGCGGCTGCTATTATGATTGTTGGGCAGCTGCGCTGCTGCGCTGCTGTGCCGCGAATGCTATGCTTCTGCATCGATGCTACTGTGCTGATGCAGCTCTGACGCTACGTTGCTGCTGCCACTTCTGCTATGCTGTCGCTACGCATTGTGCTGCTACTGCTATTCCTTGTACTTGTGCTGAGAAGCATCAGGCAGAGACATTGTCACTCTTGCGGCTGCGGTTGCTGCTGCTGCTATTGCGCAAGTAATGACGCCATTGGTCGCGGGCTTGCGGGCACTAGAAGTAGCGAGCTTGCTCGGTCAGGTGAGAGTACAAAAAAGCGCCCGCTCTTGTCCTCTCATTCGCGTCGCCTGCGTCCACCCACGACGAACGGATAAGGTGCAGGCCCTTCAACCACACAAACAACAAATCGGAGGTGTTGACCAGAACTTAGGTCAAATATGTTTTTTGGGTGCCAGGTCGTAACCAAAGTTCAAATTTTTTTAGACCCCTGGTCTCCCACTAATGAGAAGAGAGGCTACACCAAAGGAACTTGAGAGTTAAAACTGAAAAATACGGGTTTCTAAGAGGAAAACAAAGTGTATAAATTTGTTTATTTTGAATACAAAATCAGTGCATACATGGATTTAGACATAACTATGGATGAGGTGTAGAGGAACTGATAGATATAACTATAGATATGCATATGGATAGTTTTCCGAGGGGTTGTCCCAACCAGAACGCAACTATCAGTCGAAGCAATCCTCTTGCATTTTTTTTGCAAGGTGGTAAGCATTGACAAGCACATAAAGAACAAAAACTTGAACAAGATTACGTTTTAGGTTTACCCTTTAAAACAGACATAAATATGTGTGTGATACTTATTTTTACCAATCATTGTTATCTTATTGTCAATTTCAAAAGAATAATATGCATAATACTACTAAGATCTAATTAAAAACTGAAGATGATTCAAGTTTATGAAAGGCACTCTAAAAGACTCTAAAAGTTTATTAAGTTTGATTTGAGTACGAGGTTTGTACGCACCAATTCATATGTAATGCTAGGGGCAAATGGATACGAATATCTAAACTTCTATACTACTTATTCTACAAATGTGCACCATGTATACACGATAACTTGGTTACTGTGTAACCCATTGTAAACTTGGTTTACAACATTGCTAACTTGTTCTAATCTGAAAACAAGAAACAAGCGCAAGTCTTAGACATTTCTCTCGGCCATCAGGACCGGTCAAGCCTCGAGGCCGATGGGGCTGGATGGTGTCTAGCAAGTGACAACCTCCATCACGTGATGGACCCGTCCGAAACATCCATCGAGCGGGAGACAATCGCCGTGGATACATGTACGGATAGAAAAATCGAGCCCACTCCTTTCCTTAATATGTCTACATGTTTGTGTTTTTATTCAGGTGGGACCCGGCGGGAGCCCCATCACGTGATGGATGGAAACACACTGTATGGCTCCTGGGCGGAAACGTAATGCACCAGCTATTCTCCTAATAGCCCCCATTCTGGTCGTATCATCTTCAGAATTATCTTTTGCTTTAACAACTTCCCATGTATCCACAGAATTCTCATTAGAACTCCTACATCCACCTTTCTCACATCATGTGTTATACCTAACGGAGCGTAGATGGTGAACAGGTAGATTTTGTGAGGCAGAACACGATTTATAACTTGGGACACTTGAACAATTTATTGTTATCGGTAAGTGTACTTCGATGACAAGTGCCGAAATGATCGAACATAAGCACAAGTGTCCAGTTACAGATCAGGTATAGCCAGGGTCGTTGGGCTAATTGTTGAGCGACCCGTGCAGAGTCGCATCGTGAGTGGTCGGATCGAGAAGGTCCGCCAAGTGTCGGGAGTCTTCGAGAATCGACAGTGAAGATGCGAGATGCATCTTTATAAATCCACATTTGTCTTGGTGCGTCGAGAAATCAAACGAAAGGTCGTGATACTTCTGTCGTGGATTCGCGAGAGTGGTCAAAGTTGTCAGAGGGTTCGCGAAGATTCGCTATAGGTGGGACAGTTGGCCAATTTTCCCTCGATCGTCAGAGTGAATATCACGGTCTCGCGATGCGATGGGCTGTTTGTGTAGTAACAGGAATGCCCACTCGGAAAGATTAGGGACTCGTGTACGTCTCGTACGTAGCACTTCCCCCCCTTTTAGCCGCGACATCCTAGCGCGCACGCATACTGTTGTTTTGTGTGTCGTACACGACTTACAGTGACAACTCGGCTCATGTCCATCCACGTGCAGATCCCTGAGACTGGCGACGCTGGCAGAAGATCGGCGGCCGGCGGTGACAAGCGCCTAGAAGACTGAGCAAAATGATGTCTCTGAGCGCTGGAACCGCACCATGGAGGATGCGGTACGTGCCATGCGCGTCGACAGCACCATGCCTGAGGTCTTTGCCTTTGAGGGCATGGCGTACATGACCTGGGTCTGGAACCGCATTCCCCACAGCCCCCTCCTAGGTCACCGCACGCCCTACAAGCTGTGGTACCGGTGTCTCGCGGATCTGCGTCTGGCCTGTGTCTGGGGCTGCCTTGCTTGTGTCTGGTTCATACCGGAGTAGTAGGGGAGCAAGCTCTCTCCGCGGGGCCATATCTGCGCCTTTGTTGGCGTCGTCCCGCTGTCGAACGCCTGACGGTTCTTGGACCCTAAGCGAAGCCGCATAGTGGAGTCCCGTGACGTTCTCTTCTTCCAACATCTCGCCTTCTGCGACCTTGCTTGCATCCACGCTCTGCGTGCTGCTCATGCCCTTGGGTGTGTCAGACTCCGTAGTGTGGGGGGGGCTCCTGACACGGTCGGCACAGTGCCCCCGACCAGTGTGGTCACTCCAACGCCGACACCCCAGGGGCTGTCCCCAGAGGCTTTGCCCACCGGCACCCCCAGCCCCTCCCCGTCTGTGGCTCGCTCCTCTGCCCCCGACTCCCCGCTCTCGCCCGTGTCCGAGACTGCGTCCGAGTCTGCCTCCGCGTCTGAGGCTCTGCCTGATCCTACACCTGCTTCCGCGTGCGAGGCTCTACGTGATCTTGCGTCTGCGTCCATGTCTGACTCTAAGCCGGCCTTGCCTCCGGCCGCGAACGTGCCTGCATCTGACGTGGACCTGTCCCTGGCTGTTGAAGCCACGCCAGATTCGATTGGCACGCCTGCCATGTAGTCCACACCGGCATGTGAGTTAGCAGCACCCACTGCTCTTGCCCCGTCGGACCCCTACACACGGGCACCCGGAGGATGTCTCCGCCCTCGCCCCACGCGTAGCGTCGTCAGTGGTGATCCGGGCACGAAGGCCCTCGGCTCGAGTGCTCGCGGCCTCGCTGAGGTTCACCCTGCCTGTGCCACTGGTATGGAACTACTTGCGCATGAGCATGGTCTTGCTCGTGACCCCACTGAGTCCATGGTGACGGTCGACCCTCCCTTGGAGGGATATGCCCTTGCTACACGTAGTGCACCATTGCTGTCTCCCGATCTCACTAGTCTACCTGATGCCTTGTCAGCCCTCGATGCTGAGCACTGGCACGCTGCCTGTCGGGCTGAGCTCGATGCCATCCGAGAGCATGGCGTCTTTGAGCTGGTGGACTTGCCGAAGACCCGCAAGGCCATCAAGGCCAAGTGGGTTCTCCGTAAGAAGCTAAAACCAGACGGCACTGTGGAGCGCTACAAAGTACGCCTGACAGTAAAGGGTTTCTCGCAGGTCCCTGGCGTGGAGTACACCGGGACCTTTACCCCTGTTGGCCGAATGACGACCACGCTCACGCTGTTGAGCCAGGCGGCACAACACGACTGGGAAATCCATCAGATGGATGTCAACAACGTGTTCCTGAACGGGGACCTTGAGGAGGAGATCTACATGGTCCAGCCACTCGGCTTTGAGGATGGTAACGATCGCATGTACTCGCTACGGAAGGCCTTGTACGGCCTGAAACAGTCACCTTGCTACTGGAATCAGGAGATCACCAGCACGCTGAGACGCGCTGGGTACATTCAGAGTGATGTTGACCCATCCCTGTTCCTCTCACAGTCCCCTGCACCGCTCGCTGCCATCCTCGTCTACGTGGACAATCTTCTGATCGCCTCGCCCGTCCTCGGAGCAGTGAACGCTGCCAAGTCCGTTCTCTCATCGGCCTACAAGATGAAAGATCTTGGTGAGGCCTCTATGTCATTGGGGATGGAGATCGTGCGCGATCGTTTCCACCGCACACTCTGTGCCCATCAGGGACGCTACGCAGAGACTGTGGAGGAGCGCTTTGCTGACCTCCTTGCTGTCCTCTGCACGGCCTCACGCGCACGACCCCTGAGGAGCAGGCCGCCCTGATGGTGGATGGCCCAGCTGACCTGGGGAAGCCAGTCAATGTGACCTCGTATCTGCGAGTCATCCGCTCGCTCATGTACTTGGCCACCACAACACGGCCCGACATTGCCTTCACCGTCAACCTGCTTGCCCAGTTCTCGCAGGCTCCACGCCAGCGAACACTGGAGGCTGCAGTCCGGTATGTGCGCTACATCATGTCCACCTCACGCTTCGGCCTGTGCTTTTGCGAGCAGGTGTCCTTGTGCACGATGGGTACATAGACAGTGACTGGCGTGGATTCCAGATGGCAAGAGCTACACCGGCTACATCTTTCTTATTGGAGGCACTACAGTGTTCTGGCGAAGTGGGAAGTAGGACTGTATCGCACCCAGCAGTGCTGAGGCAGAGTATGTTGCTCTAGGTGCCGGTGCAGCGAAGAGCGTATGGCTCATCCGTTTGTTGCGTGAACTGCGTCAGTCCATTCCCCCCATGGTTCTCCAGTGTGACAACATGAGCGCGGAGGCCATCAGTAAGAAATCAGGTGTGTTCTATGCATGCACAAAGCACATTAATGTCGAGCACCACTTCGTGCATGATCTGGTTGTTCGTGGTGAGATCCGAGTCATCCACGTGGGCACTGACAGGCAGTGCGCGGATTTTTTGAGCAAGGCTCTGGGTCGTTCGAAGTTTCATGTGGCCACTCATTCCGTGGGACTCTGCCCCATCCCTGTTGCAGGTTGATTCCCATGTGCCATCTTACGTGTGTTGTGTTTGTTGCGTGCAGCGGCTGTGCGTTTCCTGATCTATACAGCGTTAGTTTCTTTATGTGCATGGACGTGTTTCGCCTCCGGTCATGGGGGAGTGTTGTTGTGTGTGTTGTACACGGCTTACGGTGACCCCTCGGCTCATGTCCATCCACGTGCAGATCCCTAAGACTGGCGACGGTGGCAGAAGATCGGCGACCGACGGTGATAGGCGCCCAAAAGACTCTTGTTTTTTTAGATTCATGTTGTGGGATAACACATAGACGTGCAACCTATCAAGACGTAGATCCTGTCGATGGTGTCGTTTTGGTTCAACCGGCTCGTCGTTCTGACATGTCCGCCAAGAGTTATGGCCAAAACCTTGTTTTTGCCACTGTTTTGTCCTAGTAGAAAAAAGCGCCCTCGTGCATCGCGTGTGTATATCCACTTGGTCCTTGACACTATTTAGGTTGTCCAAGCCTCAGTTGTCACTTCTCTGGACAATTCAGTATTTGTAGCTTCTGACACTTGTGTTTTTGTCCCTAGCCAACCCTTTGCTGTTCTCACCTCCACCTGTGTGTGCTAGTGAGTTAGCTAGCCAGCTTGTACTACCACACCAGCGATAGCAGTGCTTGGAAGCTATCTTTCACATATGTCGCCTGGTGATGGGGGTAATAGCTGTCGATGAGGTGATCGACGTCGCCGATGTTGTTGTACGGTTCCCAACTGTTATGTGCGGCGTCAAGCCGTACTCCGCCATTTTGCCTCGTTGTCGATGGGTGATGATGCCCTCCATGATGAACTCCATGTCTTTGTCCACTTGTACGGAGGCGGAGGAGGAACATCTCTGTCGATGAAGTTCTTTCAGAGGTCTCGGTAGTGCTTGAGTCTGCAGACATGGAACACCGGATGAACTTGCATAGTGTCGGGAAGTTTGAGTTATGCAACCACAAGGGTTTGCATGCGCTCGATCTCAAACCGTCCCAACCATCGGGGTTTGAGCTTCGAATAGTTGGATCTGCAGAGTTTGATGTTTGCCGAGCTGAGAAGGTCTGTCGGCAGCGGCAAACACGTCGTCAGTGCAATGTCGGTCGGCTGCTCGCTTCATCGCTGCTTGTGTCTTCGCGAGAGTTTGCCTTGTTTCCTCCCGGATGGTGGTGAAGTCTCGGTGTTGAACGTCGAACACGAGAATGTTGCTACGACTTGGTAGTCCAGCTGTTGTGGTGGGAAGTTTGCCATACACCACTTCAAACGGATTTTTTCCTATTGCGGTGGAAACTACTGGACCATATGCAATTTTGACGGTCAGGATTTTTTGTGCCCAATCCGTCCTATGAGGTTCCCATAGTGTTTGGAGAAGTTGTTCAAGCGTCTAGTTACTTCCCTCGATTCGACCGTCAGTTTGTGGATGAAACGCCATCAAAATTTGTATTGCACTACCGTAGCAAGTTAACAGTTTGTGCCAAAAAGGATTGGTGAATCGAATATCTCTGTCGCTTGTGATGGTTCTTGGTACGCTGTGTAGTCGCGCGATGTTTAGAAATAGCCGTGTTGTTCCTTCGGCGGTGACGGTGGTCATTGTCAGAATGAAGAGGGAAATTTTGAAAAACCTTTCGACGACCACGAGGATTGCATCATATCCTTTGAGTGTGACCGATAATGCCATGATGAATTCCATGGAGATATCAGCCCATAGTTCCATCGGAATAGAGAGCGGTTGCTGAAACTCCGGGTGGCTATGTGCGACGGGATCTTTGTCGTTGACATGTGTCGCAGGTTCTATAGAAGCTGGCCATGTCGGATTCCATCATGTCCCACCTATAGTTTCATGCCTGCTTTTTCAGCTTCTTGTCCTCTCGAAAGTGTCTACCTGGTCCTGGGTCGGGGCATTATTCGACCAACATACGTCAAAGTTTGCCGTTCAGGGGGACGACCACCTGGTGAGTGAAGCGTCGTCTCCAATAGAGTGAATCATACCAGATTTTTGCCTTACTGTACCCTTTGTGCTAGTCATACCCTCTGTGCTAGTTGTAGCCTCGTGCAAACAGTCGCTCGAGGTACGGGTCTTGTTGTAGCTGTAGATTTGCCACGTGAGCCATTAAATCTGGTCGGCGGCTGAGTGCGTCCGCTATGATGGTTTTCTCCGGCCTATACTTGATGTCGTAGTTGAACCCAGATTTAAAGAACTTCATCCTTTGGGTTTGATGTCAATTGATATTCGTCTGCGTCCTTAGGTATTTTAATCCATGGTGGTCGGTGCACACGATGCATCGGCGGCACTTCATGTAACACCGCCATGTCTTGAATGTGTGCACGATCGCCAACATTTCTTTCTCGTGTACGGCATAGTTGACTTCCGGTTCCTCGTCATTGCCGTGGACTTCTAGGAGGACCGTACCAATGGCTCGATCTGACGCATCTATAGCCATGACTTAGTCGACCGTTGGATCGGCTAATCGTAAGGGTTGGCGCAAAGGTCAGAGTGTTTTGCAAAGTGATGAATGCTCCTTGTTTGCTGGCTCCCCACCGTCACTCATTTTCTTTTTGAGTGAGGTCGGAAAGAGGCGCTGACACTCGAGTGTAGTCCCATACGAAACGCTGGTAGTAATTGCACAAGCCAAGGAAAACTTAAACGTCTCAAACGTTGGTCGATGTCGGCCAATCAGCGACTGCTGTCACTTTTTTTTAATCCATGGTGATCCGTCCACTGTTGATGATGTGGTCCAAAATCTCGATCGAACGGCGACCGAAGTTGTACTTCAAGAGTTTTCCAAAATACTTCTCTCTTTGTAAATATTTGAGAACCTTTAGCGAATGTCCATTGTGCTCCTCTTGGGTGCGACTGTACACCAAGATGTCGTCGAGGTACACCACGGCAAAACTGTCGAGGCATGGTCGGAAAATGTTGTTCATTGTTGCCATGAACATTGCCCGGGCATTTGCTAATCCGAACGGCATTTTCGTGAACTCAAAATGCCTGTAGGGGGTTTGGGATGCCGTCTTCTTGATGTCGGTGTCTGCCACGTGTATTTAGTGATATCCATTGTGAAAGTCGGTTGAACTGAAAACTTGAGCCCCTCAAAGTTGGTCAAAACCTTCATCAGCTCGGGGAAGAGGGCAGCGGTTCTTGATGGTAGCATCCTTCAATGCCCTATAGTCCACGCACATCCGCATCTCACCAGTTTTCTTTTTTACAAAGAGTACTCATGCGAAATATGGGGACGTGGAAGGGCGGATGAACCCTTGATCGAGCATCTTGTCGATTTGCCTTTTTAGCTCGGTCAGCTTGTGATCGCTCATCTGATAGGCTCCTCAAATCGTGGGTCTATTGCCCGGCTTTAGATCCATGCGATGGTCGATGACTCGTTGAGGAGGCAAAGTTCAATGAGAAAAAATTTCGCAAACTCTTTGATGAGTGGTGCGAACTCTTCTGGTACCATCGCAAACTTTGTCGATGCCGATGAGGGTGATGAGGTCGATGATGAGTCAATTGCTACCACTTGTGCTTCTTCCATTCGATCGAGATGCATGAGCCATGCATGAGATCCTCGTTGTATGTAGTGGTTGGCCAATTTGAGGGATATCGGCTACATAGGTTGTTGCTGTTCAGCCTCTGCGGCTTGCTCTGCTACTTCCACCTCTGTTGTTTCTGTTGTCAGCTTCCGTCCCACACGCGGAAGTTGTCGTTTGGCACCGTCGATCTCCACGTAGACCGTCGCCGCTGTTCCATTCGACCTGCGGATTGTGTCAGTACAAGAGATCTCATCCGAGGATGATTTTGCGATCGCTCATTGGACAAGACATCCAAACCGCCACATTCCGTAGATATCCCAATTGTAGTCGTAGTGGTTCTGGGAGTCTGCCTATGTGTAATCTCTCATCGATGGTTTTTCCTTCAAACACCCCTTGTTTGGTCTGCAAAAATGGTTTGCGAACCATGTCGTTGCTCACGAAGTTGTGTGAAGCCCCTTCATCCAATCATGCCGAACCGTTTCGCGACTTTTGCATCCTCGAGGCTTAACGTTTAGCAGCATCACCGGTTGGTTGTCCTCGTACCCCTCGTCAAACTTCATGATCTCATAAACCCTCTGCGACGGTGTAAGCTGTTCAGATGGGCAATCATTTGGCAAAGATCTCCCCCCACGGACAAGAGTTACGCCTTTTACTCCTGCCCTTTCCCATTTCTCGACTAATTTCTCTACAATCCCCCCCCCCCCTTTTTGGCCTGCGACTTGCTCCAATAGTTGCAAGCGATGTGCTTGACTTTTTATAGTTGTAACAAGTTTGTGCATCTCTCTGCTCAACGATGTCCACTTCCATTGGAGTCAAGGAGTCCGTTGACTGATTCTTTCCATTGCCATAATAATTGTGGTTAAGAGGTTGCCAGCAGTAGGATTCCTGGATCTGAGTGTTGTAGACGGCGGTCTCGATTCTTTCTGCTGTTGCAATCATCCGCGATAAGTCATTTTGGATGCCAAGAATGGTGATTGCTCGTTGGATATCTTGTTTTAGGACGTTGTTGTAGTGGAAACAGAGTTTGTTGGTGAAAATGTCTCCTCCAATGATGATCTCACGGAATCTCTGTGTATACCGTGCCACGTTGGAATGTTGACGGAGACGTTGGAGCTTGTATCGTGCGTCATAACTTTCATTTAGTTGTCCAAAGCATACAAGCATCGTGTGCAAGAATTCATTCCAATCGGTTGGTGGCATCAGCACGTTTTGCCATCATGGATTGATCTACTTCAAGGGTAGAACGCCCGCCATTGGAGACATGAGAACGGTGCCGTTGGCCATTGATGATGATCCGCCGATTTCTTGCTATCATTGCATAATCCATAGATCGGACCACCAACTTAGCTTTGTGCCACGCAAAAGCGTGGCTGAGAGGTCAATTTTCTACTTAACGTCATTGACCACAATAGCGGTAAAGTACACCTCCATCCTCGTCAGCCTCATCCAAACTGTCGGTCCTTTTCAGCTTGTAGGATTGAACAGTTCTGGTGGGGCCGGACGAATTTTGGGTTCGCTCGAGAGTTGGGAAATTCTCTTGACAAGCACTGCTTCACGTGCGCTTGCATTGCAAACAGCCTCCATCATGACGTTGAGTTGGTGGAGCAGATGGTTGTTGATTCCTTTGAGATCCGTTTTGCCAGTTTTTCGTTGCTCCGCGCCTGTTGTCCAGTGCCACCTGTCGTCCTTACTGTCGTCGTTGAGGCTGTTGGTAGGGGCAGCTGGTTTATCGCTGTTGAGTCCGCAACCGGATTGGTTGTGGAAGCCATAGGGATTGAATCAGCTAGCGCATAGCCTACCACGTCAACATTCGCCGTTGCTTCACGGTTTACGTGCATTGGCACGTTCTGCTCCTCCATCGCCAAAGTTGTTGCTGAAGACCTGCTGCTGGTCGTTGGTTGCGCTCACTTGCTTCATGTCATAGTCACAAAGTGTGCAAACTCTTGAAGTGGGGGATATGTTGACAACTTGTGCGAGGTAGTCCTCCGGTTGGGTAAAGTAGTCGGATGCCTCTCTAGTAGCACTGTGCTCTGATACCAAGTGTTATGGAAAACAGAGCATAGATCATGAACGGGTAGAACTTGCGAGGTAGAACACGATTTAGAATTTGGGGCACTTGAGTAATTTGTAACTAGCAGTAAGTGTACTTTGACGACAAGTGTCAAAATGATCGAACATATGTTTACAAGTGTTGAGTTATGAATGGGGTATATTTGGGATTGTTGGGTTCATTGTCGAGCAATTCGTGCAGAGTCGGATCATGAGTGGTCAGATTTGAGAAGGTCCGCCGAGAATCTGGGTGTCTTTGAGAATCGACGGTGAAGATGTGAGGTGCATCTTCATAATTCTAGATTCATCTCTGTGTGTTGAGAAGTCAACCGAAAGGTCATGATTCTTCTGTCGTAGATTCGCGAGAGTGGTCAAAGTTGTCAGAGGGTTCAGGAAGATTCACTGGAGGTGGGGCACTTGGCTAGTTTGTCCTCAACCGTTGAAATGAATATCACGGTCTTGCGATGCAATGTGATGTTTGTGAAAGAACAGCATTGCCCAATCGGAAAGATCAGGGACTCGTGTACGTCTGGTACGTAACACTATGAACGCCATATCCGGTTTCCGAACTGTGAAAACATCATATCTAGAGAGCGTGCAAAAACAAAGTTACATCCAAAGAATCTGCAATGTCAAGGCCGCAAAGGCACCCAACGCCAACAGGCTTATTTTTGTGTACCAGAAAAAAACAAGTCTCTACAATCTCTGCGTGGGCATTTCTCTCATTGCAAAGATAGCCCATCGTGCGTCGAGACCTCGCTTTTCCCTCCCATGGTAGAGGGAAATTTGGCTGATTGCCTCACCCTCTAGTATTCCTTCTTCCACGTCCTAAAAGCTTTGACCACTTTCGAGAACCATCGACTGAACGATCGCGATCTTTTGGTCGACTTCTGAACGTATCAGAATTTATCGAGATATGTAAAGATGCATCGTGCATCTTCATCGTCGATCTTCCAAGCCTCCTAGTTCATTGGCGGAGCTTCTTGATCTAACTACCCCAACCCGAATCCAAACGGGTCGCTCGACGATTGACCCAAATACCCCGACTACATCTCATTTTGTAACTTGACTCTAGCGTACATGTGTTTAGTTGTTCTTACACTTGTCATCGAAGTACGCTTATTGCTTATTCCAAATTGGTCAAGTGTCCAAATTTCCAAAATGTATTCTACCTCTTAACTCATACCTGTTCACCATCCATGCTACGTTCGACATTACACTTGGTATTAGAGCGGAGCGCTACTGGAGGGGCATATGAGGACTACCTTGTACAAATCGACAGCGCATCTCACATGTCAAGACTTCACAGACTTCAACACTATGACGTGAAACAATCTCGTGCACCCAACAACGAGAAGCGGGTCTTCCGCGATGACTTTGGTGATGGAGGAGCAGAACGTGACCATGCATACAAACCCTAAAGTGACGGGAGCAACAGGTGGCACCGGACAATAGGCACGGATCAACGAGGAACAAGCAAATCATATGTCCACGCTCAAGGGAATACAACCATCTGCTCCAACAGTGCAACGTTGCGATGGAGGATCTTTGCAACGCAAATGCACAAGAGGCAGTGCCTGTCGAGAGAAACACCCAACTCTCGAACAAATCCAAGATTTGTCTAGCTCCCGTGGATCATTCGATCTAGCAAGCTCCAAAGGAACGACGGCTTGGATGTGGCAAACAAGCTTGGAGGTGTACTTCACTGGAGCTTGGGTCAATGACAATCAAAAGAAAATTGACCTTGCGGTTGCGCTTTTGTGTGGCACGACATTGATTTTGTGGTCTGACCTAAAGGCCATCCAACTGCAACAGGAGACTTGCAGGGCCTCGTTGATGACCGACGGCGCCCATCTCACATTGTCAACTATAGGTGTCCTACCTGTGGAGCAGATGAACCCACAATGGTGAGATGCCTTGATGCCACCAACCGACTAAAGAGAATTCTTGCACGTGATGCTTGCACACTTTTGACAACTGAACAAAATCTCCGATGCTTGATGCATACTCAAGCGCATCACTGAGTTGTCCATCATGATAGAATACAAGTAGAGATTTTGCGAGATCATCGCTGTTGCTAACATCACCTACGACAAACTGTGTTTCCACTACAACAATGGCCTTAAGTGGGACATCTGGCAAGCGATCGCCATTATCGGCATCCAGAACGACTTGCCACGGATGATTGCAGCAGCAGATTGACAGTGTTCACTACAACGCTCGCATCTAGGAATCCTCCGGCTTGCGACCTCCCAACGACAATTATCATGGAAGAAAAATTAGTTGGGGGAATCCTCAATTCAGATGGAAATGGACGCCGTTGACCAAAAAGACATGCGCAACTGCTCCAACAAAGGAAATTTTGAGCATGTTGCTCAGAATTGCCGAAGCAAGCAATAGGCCAAAAAGGGGGTGAATTAGTAGAAATACAAGTTGGAAAACGCCAAGGTGCAGGAGTGAAAGACGTGACCCTTGTATGAGAGAAACATTCTACGCTGAATTGTGGCCCATCTGAATGGCTCACAATGTCACAGAAGTTTTCTTAGATGGTTATGTTTGACGAGGGGTACGAGGACGACCAACCGACGATACTTCAAAAAGTACAACTCCAAGGTTGCAAGAGTCGTAGAATGGTACCGGCACTATTGGATCGTGGGGCCTCTCAGAACTTTGTAAGCAACAACATGGTTAGGAATCTAGGAATTTGAAGACCAAACAAGGGGTGTCTGAAGGAAAAACTATCGATGGGAGATTATAGATGTGAAGACTCCAAGAACCACTACGACGGCAAGTGGGAGATTTGCGCTATGTAATGGTCTAGAGGTTGTATCCAATGAGTGACCACAAAATCATTATTGGATACAGTTTCCTATGTGAGCACAATGCGCAGATCGACTGGAACAATGACAACATCTACGTGGAAGTCAATGGCGCCTAAAAAACATTCCGCATGTGGGGCGGAAAACGACAGCGGAAGCAGTACAGGTGGAAGCGTTAGAGTAAACGCAGCAACCACGAAGCAACAACGTGTACAGCCAATGTTGATTAACGTGGCCAAGTATTGCGTACAACAAGGGGCTTGTGAGTGGCTTGTGCACCTTGAGCCAATGGAGGAAGTGGAAGTGGCAGCAGCTGACTCATCGGCCTCATGAGCCCAATCAGCTTCATTGGCCTGAACAAAGTTGATGATGGTTCCGAAGGATTTCGCACCTTTTATCTGAGAGTTTGTGGATGTCTTTCCTGAAAAAAATCCCCAAAACCTTGCCACCTCCATGCAACATGGACCATTGCATCAAACTGAAACTGGAAAGTTGAACCATCGTTCAAGGAGCCTATTGGATGAGAGACCATGAGTTCACTGAGCTGAGAAAGAAACTCGACAAGATGCCCAACAAAAGGGTTCATCCGCCCATCCACGTCACCATACGTCGTACGAGTACGATTCGCAAAGAAGAAAACAAGTGAGATGTGGATATGCATGGACTACCGGGCATTGAACAACACTACCATCAAGAACCACTACCCTCTTCCTCGTGCGGACAAACTTTTTGATCAACTCAGACGAGCCCGAATCTTCACTACAATCAACTTACGCCACTGTTATCACCAGATCCGCATGGTAGATGCCGACATGAAGAAGATGGTGTGTTGAACATGCTACAGGATTTTGGAGTTCATGGTCATGCCATTTGGACTCACGAATTCCCCAGCAATGTTCATGGCAACAATGAACAACATTTTCCACCCGTACCTTGGCGTTTTTGTTGTGGTACATCTTGAATAAATTCTGGTGTACCTCGGATCTCAAAGGAGCACAATAGACATGTCCAAAACATTCTTGAAGTTATACAAAGAGGGGAATTCTGCAAAAAACTCTTGAACTGCGACTTCATTTGCCATTCTTTTGGGTCACGTCATCAACAGCGGATGGATCACCATGGGTTAAAACGTTGGCAGCAGTCATTGATTCGCCGACACTGACCGACGTCCGAGACGTTAAAGTTTTCCTCGGCTTCTACTACTACTGGTGTTTTGTATGGCACTACGCATGAGTGTCAACGCCTCTCTCCAACCTCATTTGAAGATAAATGTGTGGTGGTGAAGAGATAGCAAACAAAAAGCATTCGCCGCTTTTTGGAACGCTCTGACCTCAGTGCAAGCCTGATGAGTGGCCGATGCAACCATCAGCTATATCATGGCTATGGACGCCTCCGACCGAGCCATTGGCTTGGTTCTCCTAAAGGATCATGGCAGCAGAGAGTAACCTGTCACGTACATGTGGCAAAAGTTGCATGTACCGGAATTCAATTGCGTAGTACATGTGAAGAAGATTACGGTGGTTGTACACGCATTCAAGACGTGGCGGTGCTATCTTGAAGACTGCTGATGCCTTGTACACATCGACCATCACATGCTGAAATATCTGAAGACAGAGCCAAACCTCAAAAGACGTAAAAACCGATGGATGGAGTTTCTTGAATCCGGGTGTGACTACGATGTTGAGTACCGGCCGGGGAAAATCAACCCAGCAGATGCACTCAGCCGCCAACCTATTTTAATGGCTGAGGCAACAACACTTCAACTACATAACTCCGTATCTCAAACAATTGTTCACACGTGGCTATAACCAGCATGGCAGATACAACAAGGCCAAGTTCTAGCATGACGTACCCTATTGATGATGCCAATTTAATTGCCTGGTGGTCATACCCCCAAATGACAAACCCCGTTGCATGCTGCTTGAGGAGTGCCACGATACTGGTGCACGTGGACATTTTGGAGATGACAAGACACTGAGAAAACTGGCAAAAGCACTACTGGTGGGATAAGATGAAAACCGATGTGGCCAACTTCTACAAATCATTTGACACATTTCAGCGACTAAAATCTTGTTGCACGCAGCTACTCAGACTTCTGCAACCGCTACCCATTTTGACAAAACGATGGACTGACATCTCCATGGACTTTGTCACTAGAATACCGGTCTCACGAGAAGGATGTGATGCAATCCTCGTGGTTGTCAATAGGTTCTCCAAAATGTCCCATTTCATCCTGAGAACGACCACCGTCACCGCCAAAGGCATAGCATGGTTGTTTCTAAACAACATCATACAGCTACACGGTGTGTCAAGAACCATTAGAAGTGACACATACGGTTGATTCACCAGTCGTTTGTGACATGAACTGATGATTGATGGCATTCCACCCTCAAACCGACTCTCAAACCGAGCGGCCTAGCTAGATGCTCGAACAACTTCTCCGAACATTATGCAAGCCACAGGGTACAAATTGGCAAGCCAAAATTCCAACCACCGAGCACGCATATAACTCGACGACATCCACAAAAACGGGGAAATTTCCGTTCAAAGTGGTGTATGGAAAACTTCCCGCCACACCAGCCGGACTTCACAGCCGAAGCAACACTCTTGTGGTCGACATCCAACACCGTGATTTCTCCATCTAGTATGAAACACAACAGAATCTCGTGAAGAGAGAAGCGACGATGAAGCGAGCAGCCGACCGCCATCGCGGCAATGACTTTTTGCCGCTAGAGACAAAGCGACACCCAGTTCGGCAAAAATCAAACCCCAGTGGTTGGGACCATATGAGATCAAACGCATGCAAAATCTCGTGGTTACATGACACAAACTCCCTCACACTATTCAAGTTCATCTAACGTTCCAAATCAACGGGCTCAATCACTACCAAGATCTTAGCAAGAACTTTCTAGGCAGGGATGTATCTCCCCCTCCTTTTTCACAAGTGTATGAAGAAAGACTACATCATTGATGACATCCTCGGCCATCAACGATGTCGCAAGACAATGGAATATCTTGTCAAGTGGCACGGCTACGGCACCGGGCCCTAAAACTTTGAACCTTATGACAACTTGCATGACGTCGATCATCTGAATGACGGGTATCATCACTGTCGCAGGGCTATGTTTGAATGTGTGCCAGGGCATTGCAACTAAAAGGGGGGAAGTGTTATGTACGAGACGCACACGAGTCACTTAACTCTCTGAGTGTGCATTTTTTTCATTGTACAAAGAGCCTACCGAGCGTGGAGACCCCGATTTCTGCTCTGACAATTGAGGGCAATTCGGCCAATCACCCTTGCCCTTTAGCCACCCTTCTTGTACGCTCAGACAACTTTGATCACTTTCAAGAAACATTGACAGAAGTATCGTGATCTTTGGTTGATTTCTCAACGCATTGAGATTCATCGAGATTTGTAAAGATACATCGCGCATCTTCACCATCGATCTTCAAAGCCCCCAATTCCGAGGCAGATCTTCTCGGTCCGACCACTCACAACGAGACTCCACACGCATTGCTCAACAATCAAACCAATGACCCAGACTATGTCTCAATTTGCAATTCAACACTAGTATACATGTGTTCAGTCGTTCTGACAGTTGTCATTGCAGTACACTTATCGCTAGTTTTAAATTGCTCAAGCATCCCAAATTCCAAAACCGTGTTCTGCCTTGCAGCTCATACATATTCACCATCCATGCTCTGTTCGGCATAACACTTGTTTTGTCAGCTATCGTGTTTGAAAATTTACAAAACCCTCTATAGAATACCATGCAACTATGTCCTACAAAAGGTATTGGCTATGAGCGCAATGCAAATAAACTATTGATTTTGTACATGCATACACACACACACGCACACACACACACACACACACACACACACACACACACACACACACACACACACACACACACACACACACACACACACACACACACACACACACACACACACACATACACACACACCCACCCACAAAATCTACAAATGCAAGTGACTGACTTGGATAAAAAATCTCAGGTGCAGCACTAGTGTAGACACCAAGGAGCACACAGTGCTGGTTCTTTGGCCAAGTGCTCAAGTGGTAATGACAAAACCCACACTGGACTTAATGAGAGCTCCACTATAGTGATCAAAATGGACATGCTTCATATTTTTTTGGCGTGACATGGGGCACACGTAGCACTAGGGAGCATGCATCCGCATATGGTTGTGGGTGATGTGGTTTGAGTATCTTCTCTCTCATTCATGCGTTAGAAGAGTGATGCCGGTGAGAGGATGGAGAAGCCTTCGGATAGGTGTTCAATGTGAGAGTGTACATTGCACAGAACACAAGAAAATGAACAGTGCTTAAAATGGTGGAAAGACAGTGAGGGTACACTTGAAAATGCAGAAGAAAACGTGAGTAAACAATCTAACAAGTTTGTACGTTTAATTTTACCCTCTTGCACACAACTAGGACACCAAGTTCAGCCAACCGGTCAAAAACAGGCTTACCCGTCTGCACGCTCCGAAACAAAAGCAGAAAGGGACCCCACATGTGTTCGGGCTCCTTCGTTGTCTGAATGAAAAACCCAAAGAAACCCTGAGTGCAGAAGCAGAAACTCTACACAACTGGGTCATGAACGAGCATGAATTGGGCCACTGAGAAACTAGAACTCAGTGAGGTGGACACCGAGAAAACTCTGGAGAGCACGTGAGGACGCGCAAACTAGTGTTAATGATGTCAAGGTAGCCATCCAATGTGTTCACATGCCGGTGAGCCGTGGTGGCAAGTCCAGAGGTCACCCGCACACAATAGTCACCACAAGCAAGCAAGGGTCACAAGACAATGGAACATCAGCGCACGGCAAGGGGCACGAGTCAATGCCACACAAAAACTGTTGACAGAGAGAGGAAGAAACAAGAGTGGGGTACAAATCAGGTGGAAGCATGAGTGTACGCAAGAAGGCCATCATTGTGTACAGAAAACGTGAACTTGTCGTTGCACAATGCTTTGGTAAGAAAGTCTACACACTGCTGCCGCATGTTGACACCCACAACAGTGAGATTGCCATGTACAATGTGCTTGCATACAAAGTGATGCTCAGTTTTGATGTTATTTTTGCACTTCTGACACATCATGCTCTGCTATACGGCACGTCCGCTCATTGTTGTAGCGGATGGTGATGTAGCAGATGGGTTGGCGAAGCTACTGGATGAGACGGTGCAATCAGATGCTCTCATAGACCTCAGCCCCCATACTCAGCCTCAGTCAAACTCCGGGCTCTGTAGCCCCACTTTCCACTCTTCCATAACACAGATGTACCTCTGACAAGGAAGATGTAGCCGAACCGGTTACACCCATCGTGGTCAAGAGCTGGGTCACTGTCAATGTATCCGTCTACAAAATTATATGACTGGACGCGAAAGCAGAGACCCAGGCGTGGGGTAGACACTTTGTATTGCAACACACGCAGAGCTTTGCCTAGATGGAGATGACGCAGATGCTATGAGAACTGCAACAAGAAGTTCACATCAAAGGCAACATGTATGCGCGTCATAGTACCAAGGAATATCAGGGAGAAAATGACTTTGAAGAACATAGTTACATTGACTCTCTCCCCCAGACAATCTAGGTACATTAACATGAAAAGTCTCTGCCCAGTGGCGTCATAAGCATGGATGCACAGGGAACTGTGGCCACCAGGTCAGCAAAGCGCTCCCTAAGAATCATAAGATAACCACCATGATGCACATGTAGCATGCGATGTTGGCGATCACACTCAATCCCCATTCCCAAGAAGACACGAGTTCGACCAAGATCCTTCATTCTATACACAAACTAGATGAGATCCTTTACTTCCTACAAATCAGAGGAAAACATCAAAAGGTTGTCCACATAGACCAGGACAGGGACAAAGGAGGCACTCATGAATATAGTTGGGTCCACTGTGCTACACTGATACTGGACACGATTCAAGGTAGCGGAGATCTTGAGGTTCTAGATATAGATATAGATATAAGTATAGATATACATATAGATATAGATAAAGATATAGAGATAGATATAGATATAGATATAGATATAGATATAGATATAGATATAGATATAGATATAGATATAGATATAGATATAGATATAGATATAGAT
>SZWC01027614.1:0-20000 GCA_023375785.1 Penium margaritaceum | reverse complement strand
CCTCAGCCCGATCGGCGGCTGAGGGGCCACGAGGGCCTTGAGGGCGAGGCCTCGTGGCCTCGTGCCCTCCCCCCCCCCTCGCTTTCCTTGCACACGAGCAAGAGAGGACGAGGGATAGGGGGAGCGAGGGTGAGGTCAAAAACAGCTGGCGCGAAATCGCCAGCGTGCCTCGCACGCAACGATTTCGCACCAGAACGACAAAAGGTAAATCGAAGTTCGTTTACGACGAACTTTGACACAAAACAAATAAAATAACACGTGCGAACACACGATTTCGAGGTAAAAACCCCTGGTTTGGGTCCCAAAACTAGGGGTTTGGTTAAAAACGGAAATGGGCCTCCGGAGACTCGAAATCTTTGAGTCTCCCTGCTCTGGGTCGTTGATGACGATTGCCGCTCAGTCTTGCGAACAGGGTAAACCCCTGATGCGGACAGAGAACGCCATTCTGCGAATTCCAACGACGACTTCAGAGCAGGAGGTGGAGACTCGACCCGTTACAGTGGTTCTCAGAGCCAGACGACCCTAGCGACTAAGGGTTTGACGGAAACGGCGGCTGCGTCACATATAAAACGCCGCCGGCAGCTGCAAGCAGGAGCAAAAACGCCAGAAGGGACTACGGCATCCATACTTCACGGATTGAAGCGCCGTAAAGTGCGTTGCAGAGCTGGAAAAAATTTCTCCTTGGTGGAGCCACTTCCTTCCAGCCTCTCCATACTTCCAGGGGGCTAGGAGGATTTTTGTGGGGCGGCTTGGGGGAGTTCCCACCTCTAAAACCACAAAATCCTCCTCATTTTCAAGGCTCCTTCAAACCTCCTTCATCCAAAAATTGGGACAGCGCCCCTCCCCAAGCTCAGGGGCTCTCACAGCCTGAGAACACCCTTAAAGGAAGGAGGTTGACACCTTGAAGATTTTTGACTGCTCGCCAACAACGCCGGCTCAAGGGAGACGCCGCCCGAGAACGCGAGAGGTGTCAAGAAGCGTGAAGAGAAGACCAAGGAAGACAAGAATACAAGAGGAAGACAAGAAGTTGAAAGAGAGTGGAAAACTCACTAGGAATTGTTAGGATTCCTCTTCTCATTGTCTACTCTTGTTTTGTGAGCCGCACTCACATTCCTCATCATTCTGTTGTCTTGTAATTTTCTGTTTTCTTAGGTACTAGTCCTTGCCAATAGCCGTGAGTCACTGCTTAGGAAGTCTAGTTCCAAAAACCACGAACTTGTGCCGACTTGGCGGCCTAGGAGAATAGAAATTGAAATTACAATTGCCTCACCGATCGTGAGAGCAAAGAGATCGTAGAAGGCGATTCCTCCTTTAAAGTTGTGGGGTGATCCTCACAACGACCTTCACGTGCTAGTTGCATGAACGACGAGATGGCAAGTGCCGGACCGTCCAAGACAAACAAGGGCAAGGTGGTGACGGCCTCACCACGAGCTCTCCGCGGACTCCAAATTTTGGGAGCCGCCGCCGCGAGCACGGTTGCCAACCCAAAGGCAACCGTACCGCCAAGGGCAACCCTACCGCCGAAGGCAACCGACGCCAACCTCAGCGATACCGAGCAGCGTGCGGAGGCCAAAAAGGTGCTTGATGAGCACACCGACGCGCACGTGGGCGACCCCCACGGGACGGATAACGCGATGGAGGAGGACCTCCCGGGGGGATACCCCGACAAAGAGCACAATGCCGACGATGGCGAAGGCGATGAGGATCACGACCATCGCCATTGTCGTGTGACAAACTCGAGCCGATTGCTTGAGAAAGGCAAGACGCCCGCCACATCGCCTCAAGCTGCCGACGGCATCGAGACTGCCGAGAGCAGCAAGGGCGCCGAAAGCAGCCACACGGGAAGTTCCCGCGAGAACGAGCCGGACGACGTCGCCGCGAACGCAATTCGCGATGACCGTCGTAGGCTCACGGAGTTTGCTGCTGAGGCCACAAGCCGACTCAAAATCATCACCGATGGTGGAGATACGGCACCACTCGGAGGAATGGGGGCGGACCCTCCTTCCTACAATGCGGTCGCAATGGGGCAAGGCGGCGCCCACTTCAGCGTCGTCACCGACGACAGTCTCCTCCAAAAGGTGGGATTCCTTGGAGGCGTGTACGCGAATCGTACCCTCTTGCAGTGGGTAAGGGTGCACGGACAATGCGAGGCCCTGGAGGCTATCGTCGATGCTCTGACGACATCAGAGCTCAAGTTCGCGTTCGCAAACCTGCGAGCCCACGTCGGGCAGAGCATCACGGACCTTGACCGTGATCGCCAGTTGCAGCGCTTGGCCGCCCATGAGGCAAGCCGCCGATACAACGACCTCGACAAGGCGTTGCAGAGCATGACCCAGGTGCGGATGCAGCAGCAAGCGCAGCGTTTTGCAGCTGCGGATGCCACTGCCGGTGGCAGCGACGACTTGCCTACCTCGACGAATTTGGGGTCGGTCATGAACACGTCCTTCCTCCACAGTGTGGAGATCTTCCGGAAGGGCGTGGAGCTGACCGACTGGCTGAACCGTATGGAGCACGTCCTACTTGTCCACAAGGCTCCACTCGGCCAGTGGGGCGACCTTGCCACAACGCGGCTTGAAGACAAACTCTTCAAGTATGTGGTCAAGGAGTGGACTGTGTAGCAGCCGCACCTCGAGTGGCAGCCCATGCTGTGGGAGGCCTTCTACGCGATCATGCGCAAGAAGTGCACCCAACGTGAGGAGGCGCAGCACCCCTTCCACAAGATCAAGGGCTTCAGGCAGCTGGGCAGCTCGCTCGAATCCTACTTGAGCGAGTTTGTCGCACTCGTGGAAGAAGCCGAAAGCTTCATCGAGGGCGATGGGACTCAGACCTTCAAGTACCCGGAGTGCATGCTGCTCGAGTACTTGCATGATGGTCTCGCCGGCAAGAAGCTGAAGGACAAGACCACCACGACAGCCACTGGCCAAGCTTGGACAAGCTGGAGGGCGTTGCGCCACTACATGTGCGAAGTGTATTCGGCGAGCCCGAGGCACTACTCTGATGCACGGCCAAATGCACGTGCACAGCAAGGCTGCGACATGCGCATGGACGCTGCAGGGGCTGGAGGGTCAGCTGGACAGCGAGGCGGGGCCAAGGGCAAGCAGCCTGCAAACCCTCCTGCCAAGAAGGCTGGTGGATAGAAGGGTCCCAACAACAAGCGCACTCGTGAGAATGACAAGCTGCAGGCAACGCGTGAGCGTCGCAACACATCCTTCCGCGAAGGGCTCTGCCACAACTGCATGCAACCGGGCCACTTTAGGACTCAGTGCCCTCAGGCTGCTGGGGGTGGACAAGAGGACGCGGCGTTAGCTGCAGCAGTAGCATCTCGTGGGGATGGTGCAGCAGGAGGCCGCGGACAAGGCCGTGGACAACGTCGCGGTCGCGGCAATGGGCCCGGCCGTGGTAACAGACAGGGCCGTGGGGCGGGTTTTCCCCACCCCTGAGTGACGTCAATGGGGACCACTTAGGGATAAAACGGGATCACAAGTGTGGGTTCATGTTTTCAGATGAGGATGTTAAACAATTTGAGTTCTTGACGAGTCCAAATTTCTCTGTTGTCTTTTCTCCTCTTGTTGAACCGCATTCTACACTTGCTGACCGACATTTCCCACTAAACCTTGCATCTCCGGACGAGATGCATGATTGTACATGCTTAGTGGTGGCGACACCGACCAATGTGGAAGAGTTGTGTGACACACTGATTGAAGCACACGCCCTCAAAGCAATGAGTTCAATCACGTTTGCAGTACCCTTAGTCGACGATTTCGACCCAGTAAAATTTAAAGACTGGAAGGTGCTAGCCGAATTCACACGTGCCCACAAGATGTGGACTCGAGTAGGTGAATCATGGGAGTTGCGATGCCCGTCGTACAGATTCCGTGTTTATCACAAACTCAGCTTACCGTCGTCGAGTCTGTTCACTCGGAAGAGTGGAGGCAACATGACAATGCAATTCAAAGGACACCTAGCTGGTGCTCCAGTGAACGTACTGGCTGACACTGGAGGGGACGACTCTTTTGTTAGCCTTGGTTTTACCCGACAGGTTGGCCTGAGGTACGAGCCATCGAATGGCGCAGTTGTTTTTGGTGACAACTGTACAATACCCGTTATCGGTACTTGTAAAGCAAAAATTTGTATTCAAGGGTACACACAGAGTGTCACGTTGAAGGTACTCAACCTTCTTGACCCGTTTGACGTGGTGCTAGGCAATCCCTGGCTCCGTGACAACAAGGCTCTAATGTGTTTTGAATCAAAGCGTTTGATCCTCCGAAAAGGACAACGCCGCTTTACGTTGATTCCGAGTACGGAATTATCACCGACGTGACTCAAAGTCCGTGCCAGCTTGTCTGCTATGCAGGTCAAGAGACGTATTCGACAAGGTTGTTTATACTTCTTTGCTCAGTTGCAGAAAGTGGAGGATGACGTGACGAAAGACACGCCACAAGATATAAGATCTCTATTGGCGGAGTTCTCGGATGTATTCCAAGACCTACCGGCGGGGCTTCCACCAAAAAGACACATGGGCCACACGATTCCGCTGCAACCGGAGGCGACTTATCCGTTCAGACCCATGTATGGCCTTAGTCCAGCAGAAAGGCGAGAGGCCAAACGCCAAATCAAAGAGTACCTTGCAAAAGGATGGATCGAGCCCTGTAGCTCGCCGTACGGTGCGCCGATCCTTTTTGTGAACAAAAAGGACGGTGGATTACGCATGTGCGTGGATTACCGGGCGCTGAACAAGCTGACGGTGAAAAATTGATTCCCCTTAACACGGATTGAGGACCTTTTTGACCAACTCCAAGGCGCAAAAGTATTTTTGTCCTTGGATTTGTCTCAAGGGTACCATCAAATCCACATCAAGGAAGATGATGTGCCCAAAACCGTGTTTCGAACGCACATGGGACACGATCAGTTCCGAGTGTTATGCTTCGGGCTTACAAATGCCCTGGCAACCTTCCAAGGAGAAATGAACCAAATGTTCGCCAAGTAACTCGGGAAGTTTGTCTTGGTTTACCTGGATGACATCGTGGTTTTCTCCAAGTCAATGGAAGAGCACATAGAACATCTGTGTGAAGTTCTCGCAATCCTTTAGGAATAGAAGTTCTATGCGAAAGTGAGCAAGTGCAAGTTTGCACAAGATGAGCTCGAATACCTTGGACACGTCGTCGGCAAAGACGGCATCTGTGTCCACCCACGAAAAGTCCAAGCCGTTGTGGACTGGCCACGCCCCCAAAACGTTGGGCAGATTCGGTCTTTCCTTGGCCTTGCAAACTACTTTCGACGATTTATGCAAGGGTATTCGACCCTGGTAGCACCGCTAACCAGGCTCACGTGAAAAGACGTGCGCTGGGAATGGACACCTGATTGCGAGAACGCATTTATCAAAGTGGGGAGGAATGTAGCGGGAGGGCCGGTTCAACCACCCCTCCTCGCTAAAGCGAGGGGTGGTTGCGCAGCACCCCTTACGTCAGCGAGGGCTGGCCGGTGGCCAGCAATTTGCTGGCCGTCGGCCAGCACGCTGCCAGCCGGCTGGACGGCCGGCCAAGCAACCGGCCGGCCACCGGCCGGCCAGCCGCCAGCCGCCAATCGCGGCCTCAACCCGATCGGCGGTTAAGGGGCCACGAGGGCCTCAAGGGTGAGGCCTTGTGGCCTCGTGCCCTCGCCCCCCCTCCCCCCTTGTCCTCCTTGCAAACAAGCAAGAGAGGACGAGGGATAGGGGGAGCGAGGGTGAGGTCAAAAATAGCTGGCACGAAATCGCCAGCGTGCTTCACACGTGACGATTTTGCGCGTGAATGACAAAACGTAAATCGAAGTTCGTTTACGACAAACTTCAACATGAAACAAACAAAATAACACGTGTGAACACACGAGTTGGAGGTAAAAACCCCCGGTTTGGGTCCCAAAACCAGGGGTTTGGTTAAAAACGGAAATGGGCCTCCGGAGACTCGAAACATTCGAGTCTCCCTGCTCTGGGTCGTTGATGACGATTGCCGCTCAGTCTTGCGAAGGGGGTAAACCCCTGACGCGGACTGAGAACGCCATTCTGCGAACTCCGACGACGACTTCAGAGCAGGAGCTGGAGACTCGACCCGTTACAGAAGTCTATATTGTGGAAAAATTATGTAGGGTATAAATAATCCGGTGCCTGTCGTTTCGGTCGATAGAGACGCGCTGCCCATAGTCGATGTCGACCCGCACGCGGTGCCCAAAGTCGAAAACGACTCGCACGCGGTGTCCATAGTCGGAAACGGAAAGACTGCGGTGCCCATATTTTTCAGTTTTCGAGACGAATCCGAATTTTATGTCTACTGTGTCCAATATTCACGCGAAGTATTCGGTTTGCTTTGACTTGCATGTTGGAAAGAAACCTCGCATGTTTGCCAGCCTGGGCAGGCAGCCTCTGCTTCGATTTGTCGTTTTCCGTTCGACGGCGGGAAGTTCGCACAACCTGAACCCATGCATGTGGACCGCCATCGTCGCGCCGTAGCCGACGTCTGCGCACCCCCCGGAATAGTACATTTTTGTCGCCAATGAATGCTCGCCGAATGGTTTAGGCCACCAGCAACGACATATTGTCCACGGTGGATGTTGCCGACGCCGTGCGCACGTCAACCTTGTCGACGGCATGTGCCGACGTCCACCCACGCTCACGCGAACAGGTTCATCAAGTGAATTGCTTTTTATACTGGCTTGCACGATGAACCGGTACTTCGCCGTCGGTTGAAGGTGCTTCCCCAATATGAAGTTGCGCTCTGTTTACTCCTACTATCGAACTTTGACGAACACGTTCCTTGGACATGGACAACGACGCCCGTCCTAATGGCCTCACACATCAGGGATGGGGTACTCCCGTGGGGGATCCTGTGGCCGTACACCAGGCATGGGTGGCATTGAAGGAGGCGTGGGACCGCTATGTCGCACGCAACGCAAGGTTGGGCTACATTGTACCACCATGGGTCGAGACTCCTATTTCTCCGTACCATATGGCCTGGGTTTTGGGAGTGCCCATGCCAAGTAGCAGGCCGCTCAACTGTCCCGACCCATGGGAGCCGTGGATATGGTCAGAGCCACCGAATCCGTCATGAGGAATCCATGGTAATGCCGTCGACAACTTTGGGCATGTGAGATTTATTGTAGTGAGAGTACTGGGTGTATGAGTATTATTCCAGTGACATGTTTGGGCAGCTGAGCTATTTTCCATGCAGAACAATGGGTACGCCTTCATTATTTCACGTCCACAATGGGCATCTGAGGTTTATTGCATAGACATATTTGGGTACATGACACACAATGAGCATGTGGTGTTGGTGTCCTGGTCATTTCAGGGCATACAGTTCATGTTTCATGGGCATGTGGTGTTAGTGTCCTGCACATTTCAAGGCGTCGAGTTCATATTCCAATGTCAACCTAGGGCATTTCAGTAATATGTAATCATGAAGTTTGGGCATGAAAGTCTTACTAGTGTTCATTTCATGGGCATGTCGTGTTACTCTGCCGTTAATGTCCTGCACATTTCAAGGCATATAGATCATATTTTCATGTCAGACAAGGGCATTTCAGTAATATTTCATGATGAACATTGGGCATGAAAGTCTTAATCCTGTACCTATTATGGGCATGGAAATAATGATCCGGGTAGAATACGTGCATTGTTGCATTATTTCTCAGACAAATGTGGGTATGCAGATACTAATTCAGGATGAATTACCCAGTCCACTCTGGATCTAACCACTTTGGATCCAGTACATTGCACAGCCATAGCCAGTGGCATAGGTCGCATCCGCAACCCTGACGACCATCACATCCCAGTGCATAAAAAAATATGTCCTCTTCGGCATCAATGAAGCTGATGTTGTCATCTCCAGACACGTAGAATACATCTTCCCCATGACTCTCCTCTGCCTCTGGTACAGTAGTGTAGGCATCTGATTCACATGTGTCGTTGTGTGTAGGTGTACAATGGCACATGCCTACGAATCTTGTTCTTGTTGGCAGCCACAAGTAGGAGAGCAGTTTCTGACACACCAATGTTGTACCAACTCCCATGAGGAACATGATAGTCAAGTCGTCTTGGTCACAAGAACTCATGTTGTTCATTACATCAAACTAAAGACTGAAAGAGAATGAACTGAAGATGTGAACAGCCTATTTGTACTCTTCGTACCTCTTAGTGGTGGATCCACATTTAGTCAATATTATCAGACCACTCTTCATTACAATTGGAATACAACTGCAAATGTGGATTACAACACTTGCATACTGGAACAAGGCACAATCATACTTGTCACCTATGATGCTCAGTTATGTAAATTAACGAGTATTACATGCTTTGGGGTTTGTACATGGGGTGGGAGGAGTACCCGACATATGGCAATGGTCACTCAAATCCTTTGTGAAATGATGACTAAAAACTGCGTACACCACAAGTGAAGCCTACTGTAATGTAGGAGAGCAATCATGGGCCACATGTAATGTGGCATGCACCTCCCCTACCACAAGTGGTCGTTGTGGATCTCTGCAAGGCAAACACAGGCAATGAATACATAGTTAAAATTCATGAACACAACCTGGTAACTGATGAAATTAGATAGGGGCTGAATGAAAGAGCTGACCTAGACTAGACAAATGACAAAGGACGGGTTGATGCTGTCCACTTCAGCATGGAAGGCCATCCAGGCCTCCTCTCGGTCCTCGGCATCATGGTGGTCGACGCCTTCCACTGGACACAGAGACAGGGTCAATGACCTCCTGGTCCCCCTCCCCCCCTCCTCTTCCTCCTCCCCCTCCTCCCCCTCCTACTCCTCCTCTTCTCCCTCCCCTGCATCTTCGTCCTCCCCCTCCTCGTCCGAGTGTTCCCCTTCCTCCTCCTCCTCCTCCTCCTCCTCCTCCTCCTCCTCCTCATCCTCAGACTCTGCATCCTTTGTGGCAGGTGGGGCATCAGCGGCCTCATCCCCTGAGTATCCCATAGCGTCCACGCTGCTCCTGCACGAGGCACGCATGCGTCTCTCTGCGTCAAGCTCGGAGACGCCTGCGGCTGCTATCGCCTCTGGCATTGGGGCCTCCATGTTCGGGCATGCCCGCCGGACATGTCCCTGCTTCCCACAGCGTGCACAGATGCGGCGTTTCTTGAACTTCATGTACCTGTCCAAGCGCACCGTGGCTGGCCGCCCACGCCCGCGACTTGGGCCCGGCTGATTCCACTTGGGCTCTGTGGGCTTAACCTGGCGCACCTTTGGCAGTGGGAAGGGTGCGTTGTACGTGCGCTTGTAGCTCAGGTTGAGGTAGCGGAGATCGATGTAGGCGAACGGGTTCATTGCGTTCTCTAGCAGTAGGCTGCACGCGTGCGGACACGGCACTCCGTACTCCTGCCAACGCCCACATGTGCAGGCCTTCGTCGTGATATTGACGTCGCGTGGAGTGCCGTTGGGCCGAGTGGCTGTGCCAGTGTGCCACAGTCCCCTCTCGTCGCCGTCCAAGTCCGGGACGTACTCCCTGCTGCGGTCGTAGTTATTCTTCAGCTTCAGGTAGAGCTCGGGTGCGACGTTGCCCGGGGCATCGTGTGCCAACCTGTGGCGAATGTGCCACATGTTTGGGTTTTGGAGCCTGCAGTGACGAAGTCACCGCGTGCTCTGATGCAGCAAGGGGGCCTTGCTGTTGTCCAAGATCTCTGTGCCCAGCAAGCAAACCTTGTACTCCAATGTGCGGAAGTGGAAGACTTGGATTGAAGCTTGTAATTGAACAAGACTATCAAGTACAAGTATGGTACAAGGAAACAGCGGCAAAACACAGCTCAGCTTAGTGCTATGACACAACCTGCCCCATCCGAGGGCGCAACACCTTACTAGGCCATCAAGGCTGTCGTTGCAAGGGTCTCAGCACAGTCACCGTACTTTCAAGTGAAATGGCCTCCAGGTTGTCAGGGTAGCCTCCTCTCCACGCTGGCAGCCACTGCCAGACTTACTGGGTCGTCAGAGGTCTTCTGACCCTCCTAGCCAAGCTGGCAGAGTGCTGCCAGGCTTACTAGGTCAACACAGGGGAACTCCACCAAGATACACACCTTGTAGATCCTCCTAACCAAGCTGACAGAGAACTGCCAAACACACTAGGTCTACAGAGGGAGACTCCAAAAGTCTGATTGTCCAGACAAAATCAGCTTTGTAAAGCAGAGCTGAGGTTAGACACTAACTCTGGGCTCTCACGCCTAGACACAACTCCTGGCCCACAGATGGGCAACGTCAAGCGAGACAGCTCAAGCTAGGCAGCTTGAGTCTTGCACGTAGTCTGGCCACCAGAGCGAGGTAGTCAGGCCTTCAGGTAGTCAGGGGCGTCCTCCTGCCCAGGCTGGCAGACTGCTGCCAGGCTTACTGAGGTCTTGAGATGAGAGCGACTGCAGAGTCTTGGTCTGGAGGCGTTGTCTGGTAGATATGGACTGCTGGTTGTTGAAGTTGATGTTGGAGTTACTGCTGGAGTTTCTATTGGAGTTTCTGTTGGAGTTACTGGACTGACTGAGTCCATTCTGCTTTTGTACTGGGATCCTGGCAAGTTGACCAGCTGCACTATGCCCAGAGGAAGCTTCCTGGTGCAAGGTCGTAGCTTCCTCCACAAGGAATCTTCTCGGTCCAAGGCACGTAGCTTCCTCCTCAAGGAAGCTTCCTGAATGCTGTCAGCTTGGCCGTGGTCCCAGTTGCTGAGTCGTGCATGTTGCCGCTGATTCAGGGCGGTCCCCACTCTAGGCTCCGCATGCAGCTGCTGAGTCGTGCATGTAGTAACTGATGCAGCTGCTGAGTCGTGCATGTGGTAGTTGATGCAATGCTGAGTCATGCATGCACCACCTGATGTAGAGTGGTCCCTGCTCCAAAGCCCTGCTTGCATGTGCTGATGCAAGCTGTCCCAGCAGTCCAGTCAGGTGTAGCCCCACCCTGACTGGTCTGGGTCAAGTACCCAGCAGTGCTTGCTTGCACTGCGCAGCTGCTGACCAAGCTGGGCCAGCAGGCATGCATAGCCCTGCTGTGCATGCATCAATCAAAGATCCAGGCTCCTTTCCCCCCTTGGAGCTGGATGCCAGAATTAAACCTGGCCTCTACATCAGAAATTCCTGCCCGAGCCGCACCCGGGTATCTACGGATAAAAATCCGTAACTTCGCATATAGACCTCCGATTGTCGATCCGACTGCGCCATGTCGAAGCCGTCGCTCAGCGTAGTTATCACTCACTCTAACACTCCCCCTTGATAGGTGCGCTGATGAATGCGGAGACTGTCGCATTTTTTTAGTGGAGAAATGAGTGATCTGTGGAGGTTTCAGCTGCTAGAAAAAAAGAATTCTGCTGTCAGAAGAGACTTCCGAGTTTCTCTTGGGTGTTCTCCGGCTTCTGGGAATTTTTAGGAAAAAATTGGGCTCGAAATGGTCGAGTATCGGTTTGGAAACGCTCGATCTGAGCTTTCCTGGGTTTTGTCGGGGCCGTTGTCCGGTCGGAGCCGGTCGGGTGGAGTAGAAAAAATGTTTTAGGTGAGGTTGGGTTCACCTGCCCACTCACCACCGAGGTTGCTTCATGCAGAAGCAACCTCCCACATCCCAAGCCACCGTGTCACTCATGCACGGGCTTGGCTGTGCAGTGGAAGGCTCTAGAAGCTTCCACTGACGAGGCACTTGCGAGGCGAGACCGCTGCTGGGACCGCCTGCTTGGACCGCCAACCTGCTACAGCCACCCCTGGCCTGCGACTATAAAAGCCAGTCGCCAGTCTCATTTTTCTGATGCTGTAGTCTTCTGATCCCCCTGTCGCTCCAGCCACTTGCTTCGACGACTCCGCTCTGCTGCTTCCGTCAGTTGCTTCAGCCACTCTAAGCTGCTGAAGCTTGATTTCGCCATGGCTGAGGCAGCCATTGTGCCCCCATGTCCGTTCTTGGTCAACTTTGTGTCTTCCTACGACTCTCTTGACCTCCATGGCTTCTTGCGCAGCTGAGATGTCGATTCTTGGTCGTCGTCGCTGTTGTTGCTGGATTTGCAGCTGCAGTTTTCGGCTGGGTCGACCTGTTTAGGCTGCCCGATTAGGGCCCCCGTCGCATCCGACCTTTGCCCTTGGCCTCTCGCCATTTTTTTTTCTTTCTCTCGCAGCCCGTCGGCTGCGTCGAGCAGAGCTCGTCGCTCGCTTGCTCGTGGCTCCATCGGCCATGGCTGTCGCCACTTGCGCATGGCACTCAGCCACTCCCTTTTTTTTTCCTTTTTGGCTGATCCTCTCAAGCGGATGCCTCACGCGAGGCCTCGCTCGCAGATTGCCGGCCAGCCACCCTACCGTCGCGGCAGGGGGCCTCGCGCTGGCCTGCTGTCGCGGCAAGGCCTTGCCGCACCCTTGCCTGCCGTCGCGGCAGGCACTTAGCCCAGCTCGCCATCGCGGCGAGCTGGTGCGACGTCCCACTCGGACGTCGCTCCCCTCCCCCTCGCTTGTGGCACCCCCTCCTTCCCCTTCAGCCCCTGTTTCACTCGCGACTACGAGCTTTCTTTTTTTCTTTCTTTTTTTTTTTTGTTTCCGGACGCGCAACTCGCGCTCCATAGCTCGACCTCCTGGGGCTCTGATTCCCAACTTCGGGTCAACAGCCACTTTCGGCTTCACGTATGCCCCTTTTTAATAAAAAAAATTGCGGCGAGCTGTTTTGGTAGCGCAACATCGCGCACCAAATCTCATCCTGGTGCAGCCATGTTCCCCATCCACAGTTCAGCACCCACACCATTTTTTTTTACGATGTCAACACTCACGCCACCATAGGCGGTCAACTCTATTGTAGAAAAGGTGCGACTCTGTTGCGAAGAGAGCTTTAGCAGTTGATTGTTGCTGCCGGGCGTTGCTTCTCCAGCTACTGCCACTGCTTCGCTGCTGCACTGACTGCTGATGAAGGAGGATCCATAGTGGCAAGAAGTAAACTTGCCCTCCGATTTTCTTGGGGGTGAGGAAACCCAAAAAACTGGGTTTTGACTGCTGCCGAAACAAAATCTGAATTCTGGCAATTTTTTTATTTTTATTTTTTTTAAAATCCACCAGGCTACCCGCAGCAGACCTGGGATGTTTCCCATTTTTTTACAGTCGCTACTGCTGCTGCTGCTGCTGCTGGTGGTGGTCGTTGCTTCCACGTCCCACAAGGCACTACAACCGGGTTGGTTGTATAGGTCCAATCCGCATGACGGACGGGCTTAGCTACGTACTCGTCGTGATCACGACGAGCTGCTCCACGGTCGTTCCCGGACCTCGGGCTCCTTGTCTTCACTCCGACAGCTGCTCCGATTGCTGCACTGCTACTTCAGCTCCTGTTGTGAGGTCAGTTGTTGTTGAGCACGCTGTTGTTGGAGAATGACTTGCGACCATGAGGAGCAAACTTGCCCTTGCACCAACTTTTGCCTTCAGGCGGAATTTCGAGGACAAGATCCTTGACTGCTCCAGAGTTCCGACGTCTCTGTCACAAATTTCAACTGGCTGCAGAATCTGGTGTTTAGCGTTTGTGAGCAGATTGTGCATGTCGCCAGTCTCTATGCATGCCGCCTTCGTCAAGATGGGCTAACTGCTTCCACCTGCCACTCTGACAGGATTTTTCCCATGGAGCGCAACTGCTCCATCTGTGCATGCCACCTGACACCAGGTGGGCTTACTACCTCCACCTTCCGTCCCGGCAGGATTTTATCACGAAGCACAACTTTCCGTTTGTGCACGCCACCTGACACTAGGTGGGCTTACTGCATCCACCTGCCGCCCCGGCAGGAATTTGTCTGCTTCTCTACTCGCCACATTGCGAGCTACTTCAAGAGTTTGACAAAACGCCTTTACTCCGCCTCCCCCTCACTCCGGGATCTCCTTTGCTGTTCCTCCAGCAAAGTGACCTGTTGCTGGCGGACTGTGTTGCTGGCGATGTCACGGCTGCTCCTGTTGTAGCCGACGTCAACTTGCAACCAACTGTTGCGTTGAGCTCCTGACTCCTTTTTTTTGTTTTGGGGATCCCTCCTTTTTTCTTCTTCTTCTTCTTCCGCTGTTGCCCGCACCTCGTCATGGAATGGGTCTTGCGGTTGTGAGAAGCACATGTCAGATTGCCGACGAGCGTCTTTGCCTTGGTGCGCTCGTTACTGCTACGTCGATGGTGGTGGGCTGCCCCGGAGCTGCCACCATGTTGCTTTCTCTTGTACCGATACTGTGTCGATATACTTGCAACCCGTAAGCTCATTATGTGAGCTCCCACATGCTCGTGGCTCCATACACAAGCACCTGCTGCATCACTGCTGATCTTACAGGTCGTAGGCTGGCTTGTCCTTGGCCACCTGCTGCATTGGTAGTGTATGCTGCTGTCGCGTTGGCTCTGTACAAGCTGATGAAGAGTCAGCTTGTCACGCGCTTTGAGGCTCATAAGAACCTCTATCTGCTGCCGAAGACACATCCACCTCAGCTGCTCCGTTGCACCATCAACATTCAGCTTCTGGGTTGTCTTCTGTTGGATGGAGCATGAGAACTCCGTCTGGGATGCAAAGACAATGTCCACTTCGTTGGTCAGCTTGTGGACGTTTGGCGAGGCGTCCAACCCTATGCCCACTAGTGCCGATGTTTTTCTCTCAAGTAGGCACTGTCGTTGCGACTGCTGCTTGTCGCTGCCAGGCTGCTGATGGCAGCCTGGTTCCTTGGTCACCACTCCACTCTCCATGAGCTCCTCCAAGATGGCTGCTTGCCTTGGCTCTCTGGCAACCTGGGTTGTTGCCGATGGATTCCCTGTTTGCGACTCGCAAAGCAGTGCATGGAGTGATGCCGACCCTCGTGACATCATCACGTGGGTGTTCGCAAAGTACTGTTGCTTATTGTCAGCTGCTACTTGTGGCTCTTGAAAGCCTAGTGGCACTACTGCATGCTTTGACTGCTGCAAATGTGCCATTGTGGATGCTTCAAGGAATGCCACAAGGGTCATCACGCTTTCTCCATGAGCAGATGAAGTAGAGTTTGTCTGCTGAGGACGGAAACGCTGGCATGACTGGAGGAGACCTAAGCTTTGGCCGATGTGCAGATGGCTCATGCGACGCTGATGAAGCCTTATTCAGCTGCAAGGCCTCATTCTGTTGTTGAATTTGCGTCACATGACCTTCAAGTTGAGCTACTTGGACAACTAGCGGCTCACAGGTATGCCGTTCCAGTTCACAAAAGCGCTGCTGCTTGCCAATCTGCTGCCGTTACTCCGTGCTTTCATGCTTCAAAGCTTGCTCCCCAGCTGTCTCATGCTGACCTATATCAAGCAGTACTCGTACAAGTGCCATGGATGACACTTCCGTTGTAGCTTGCTGTGACTCCGTCACACATTGCTGCACCATGCTCAACTGTGCAGATCCTATCACTTGCATCTGCACTCGTATAAGAGCTTGTGGCATGAACTTTACCACATTAGCCTGCGGGTCTACTGCGGTTGATGTCGACTGTAGTTGTGCCAGTTGATGGTGATGCTGAAGATGCACCTGCTGCTGAATGTGGGACAACTGCTGCTGAAGCTGTGGACGGTGAGCTTCAAAACTCGTGCCAATCAACTGCTCCCGCAAGACTCCATTTGCACGCACGTCGTAACGACGTGCATTTGTCCGAAGCGCCTCCTCTCTTGAGCGCTTCGCCTCCTCAGCTACTGCTTGCTCTATCCTTGGACCAACTCCTTGGTCCATGCACAAGCTTGGCGCTGAGAGGTCATCCAGCTGTTGAGAGTCTATGTGTAGTCTCTCCACATTGAGGTCGCTCAAAGCGTCCTCCATATCTCCATGTGTGCAGGGTCGCCACGTCACGCGCTCACCCTACCACTGGTGAGTGATGACAGTCGTTGTCATCCTTTCAAGCTTGAGCTGTAACTGCTGCTTCTTGCTGGCGGCACGGATCTCCTGCTCTATGTTGAGCATGTACAGACGTCCTTGTGCTCTGATACCATGTTGGGGTTTTGAAGCCTGGAGTGACGAAGTCATCGCGTGCTCTGATGCAGCAAGGGGGCCTTGCTGTTGTCCAAGATCTCTGTGCCCAGCAAGCAAACCTTGTACTCCAATGTGCAGAAGCGGAAGACTTGAATTGAAGCTTGTAATTGAACAAGACTATCAAGTACAAGTATGGTACAAGGAAACAGCGGCAAAACACAACTCAGATTAGTGCTCTGACACAACCTGCCCCATCCGAGGGTGCAACACCTTGCTAGGCCGTCAAGGCTATCGTTGCAAGGGTCTCAGCACGGTCACCGTACTTTCAGGTGAAATGGCCTCCAGGTTGTCAGGGCAGCCTCCTCTCCACGCTGGCAGCCACTACCAGACTTACTGGGTCGTCAGAGGTCTTCTGACCCTCCTAGCCAAGCTGGCAGAGTGTTGCCAGGCTTACTGGGTCAACAGAGGGGAACTCCACAAAGATACACACCTTGTAGATCCTCCTAACCAGGCTGACAGAGCACTGCCAAACACACTGGGTCGATAGAGGGAGACTCCAAAAGTCTGATTGTCCAGACAGAATCAGCTTTGTAAAGCAGAGCTGAGGTTAGACACTAACTCTGGGCTCTCACGCCTAGACACAACTCCTGGCCCACAGATGGGCAACGTCAAGCAAGATAGCTCAAGCTAGGCAGCTTGAGTCTTGCACGTAGTCTGGCCACCAAAGCGAGGTAGTCAGGCCTTCAGGTAGTCAGGGGCGACCTACTGCCCAGGCTGGCAGACTGCTGCCAGGCTTACTGGGGTCTTGAGATGAGAGCGACTGTAGAGTCTTGGTCTGGAGGCTTTTTGTGGTAGAGATGGACTGCTGGTCGTTGAAGTTGATGTTGGAGTTACTGCTGGAGTTTCTATTGGAGTTTCTGTTGGAGTTACTGGACTGACTGAGTCCAGTCTGCTTTTATACTGGGATCTTGGCAAGTTGACCAGCAGCACTATACCCAGAGGAAGCTTCCTGCTGCAAGGTCGTAGCTTCCTCCTCAAGGAATCTTCTCGGTCCAAGGCACGTAGCTTCCTCCTCAAGGAAGCTTCCTGAATGTTGTCAGCTTGGCCGTGGTCCCAGTTGCTGAGTCGTGCATGTTGCCGCTGATGCAGGGCGGTCCCCACTCTAGGCTCCGCATGCAGCTGCTGAGTCATGCATGTAGTAGCTGATGCAGCTGCTGAGTCGTGCATGTGGTAGTTGATGCAATGCTGAGTCATGCATGCACCACCTGATGTAGAGTGGTCCCTGCTCAAGAGCCCTGCATGCATGTGCTCATGCAAGCGGTCCCAGCAGTCCAGTCAGGTGTAGCCCCATCCTGACTGGTCTCGGCCAAGTACCCAGCAGTGCTTGCTTGCACTGCGTAGCTGCTGACCAAGCTGGGCCGGCAGGCATGCATATTCCTGCTGTGCATGCATCAATCAAAGATCCACGCTCCTTTCCCCCCTTGGAGCTGGATGCCAGAATTAAACCTGGCCTCTACATCAGAAATTCCTGGCCGAGCCGCACCCGGGTATTTACGGATAAAAATCCGTAACTTCACATATAGACCTCCGATTGTCGATCCGACTGCGCCATGTCGAAGCCGTCACTTAGCGCAGTTATCGCTCACTCTAAGACCACAAACGCTACACGAACAGATGCAGGTTCACGAAACAGAAAAAGGGGTACATCTTGCGTAGCTCCACCAGCTTGCCATTCAACCACTCCATGGCGTTGCTAGTGGTATACCCACCGCGAGAAACAGGACAGTACAGCCGACTCTAGCGCTCCTTCGGGATACCGGGCTCTCCATTCCCACCCAGTAGGTAATCCACCGCACTAGGTGCTGTGCGTCGCATCTCTGCCAGAGCTGCGTCCCAGTCCGCCTCCGTCGTCACGTGTGCCAGGTTCCAGAAGAGTGCGCCAGACCTGCCCTGGAACGTGTACTGCACGTTGCGCATGAGGTGCCACGCGCAGTACGTGTGAGTCGCCCCGGGAAGCTTGGCCTCGACTACGTTGGCCAGTCCCTTCTCCCGGTCAGAAATGACCACGGTCCCCTGAGCTGCTGCGTTCGGGTACGCTGCTGCCACCAACTCGCAGAACCAAGTCCAATTGCGCTCATCTTCTCCGGAAACCAGGGCGTATGCAGCGGGCACCGCGTTGTCATTAGCATCAAAAAATTGCATGATGAGGAGTACCTGTTTGTGCCCGTTTTTGAGGTGTGTCCCATCCATGACAAGGACCCTCCTCGTGTACTCAAAACCCTGCCTACAGGCACCTGGTGCGATGAACACACGGTCGAATGCCCCGGTGTCACGATGTTTCTCCGCTTTGGCGATGGCTTGCGGGTCAACCCTCAGCACCTGTACGATGAATCATGTACGACAGGATCAGTGACCGAACTATGTCATAACCGTAGTCGCAAATGGTTAACAACAGGTAAGTTAAAACGGGATGTCTTACCTCGTCCACGTACCCTGGGAACATGCTCCAGGACTCGCTCTTCTTGCCGTACATTTTCTCCAGACATAGCTTCTTTGCGCGGTAGAGGGTGGTGTATGGCACCTTCGTCTTGGCCGCTTCTATAACAACCGCCTGCAGCGCCTTAGGCTTCACCGACGGGTCCCGGGCGATGGTGCTCTCAATCTGTCGTGCCACCCACCTCATGGTGCGCACGGGGTTACCCTGGCCGAGGCCTGGGTCACAAAGATGGCCATCGACGAAGGAGGTGATGTTCACTACACTGGACTTCTTGTTGTACCCGGCACGAACGATCCACGGACAGCCTTTAGTGGCAAACTACTTGCACCGGGCCACAAACCGAGTGGGATCGCTTTTCAGCCACCTCAAGGCCATGCGGTTGTGTACCGCATACTCTTTGACTGCGGCTTTGCACGCGGCCATGTTCTCGAACGTTGAGCCACCCGGGAAGAGCACCACAGCCTTCCGCTTCTTCGAGCGAGCACGTGGACTAGGGTCAGAGATGCGGGCGTGGACAGCTTTCGCCTTAGCGTCGGCTGCCTTTGCCTCATCGTCAGAATCGACGGTCCCGCCCTTCGTAGAGTGCACACGCCCGCCTACACGGGACATCCTGAGGGGTCCGTTGGCATCACGGCGTGGGGCCCCGTCGACTGTAGCTGCCGGTGCATCGTCGTTCTCGGCACTTGGTGTTTGCTGCGTCAAGCACGGATCATCTGTGCTGTAGCCGTCGCTTTCGTCCGGCGGGAACCAGGATGAAGTGACAGGTACGGCACCACTGGGGTGCGTCGTACCCGCCATCGGGACACTCCATGGGCATTTTGTTCATAAAAACGAGTTTTTTATACATTGGATACCCACGGTCGTCCTGCATGCACCGTCTACGAGGTTGCCGTGGGCACGACCAACATCAACAACGCTTCGATGCAACACAATGCAATGCACGGCCAGACCACCCCCCCTCCCCCAACCGCAACTGTTCTCGAACGTCGGAAAATATTTTCCTGTAATGCGTACGACAGACGCTGTGGTAGGCACATGGTGACCGTGCATGATGGGAGATACATGGCGAATCGGGAACCCGGCAGAGTGTGAATCGAGACAGGCTGTCAACATCACATGCGAGTGCGCGCGAACACACAGGCGTGTTAGGTACCTACGTTTGTACAAAATGTTAACCTTCGTCGAACCTTGAAAAAACAGACATGACGTGACACAATTGCCACGATGGTGTGCAGCGCCTATGTACGAGGCCAAGCATTACATTATGTTATGTAAGACCCTCGTGAACAAGGCGTCGGAGCCCTAACGAACCACGCGGTATTCTTCCATATTTGAAGAACGACCGGCGACGATATCTCTTATATCATGGTTGTTGAAATCAATGTCAAAAACGTTAAAAGCATGAAACATATATCACGCGTGCCCATACTTGACACTAACCGGGGTCACAGATGTCATGTCGATTTCAACTATGGGCATTGCAGTCATTTCGATTCCGACTATGGACACCGCATGCGAGTCGGAATCGACTTTGGGCACCGCATACGGTTCGCTTTCGACATTGGGCACCGCGGATCTATCGACCGCGACGATGGGCATA
>SZWC01027611.1:14157-16796 GCA_023375785.1 Penium margaritaceum | reverse complement strand
CATGCATTAAATTTTCGTGTTTAACTTCTCATCTTCCCAGCCCCCCTCCTGCTCCTCCCCATCCACTTGGCCTATTCCTTTCCTTGTTTCCCCACTTCCGTCCCTCATTCGTGCACAACCCAAGTTGATCTGTCTCCACCTTCTCACTCACACACATCTTCTCACTCACACACACCTGGCTCACTCACACAAACACCTTCTCACTCACACACACCTGGCTCACTCACACAAACACCTTCTCACTCACACACATCTTCTCTCTCACACATACCTTGCTCACTCACACACAGACCTTCTCACTCACACAAACACCTTCTCACTCACACACAGACCTTCTCACTCACACACAGACCTTCTGACTCACTCACACACCTTCTCACTCACACACACACCTTTGCACTCTCACGCACCTTGTCAATATCACAGACCTCCTCACTCACTCACACACACACCTTATCACTCACACGCAACGCGGCAGCAATCAGGACTGTCATTGGCAGTGCTCTCCACCGACGGAGGCAACGGCTGGGTGGCCTTCCAACCGTTCACGCTCTCGATGTGGATGACACTCATCGCCATGTTTGCTGCGACCGCCACCATCATGTGGTTGCTGGAGCGGTCTTACTTTCATGGCAGTCGGACAAAGCAGCTTGGCGACGCTCTGTGGTGAGCTGTGTAGTCTTAGGTTGCGCCTGCGGTTGCTTTGACATCCTACTTGCCTAGCCTTCTGATATAGCAGGTGGCATGTAGTGCACGTGCCAGGTCTGGCCAACGTACAATTCAATACCTGATTAACTGTTACTGACCCAGAATGAAGCTGTCCACACTGAATCTACTGAAAATGCTTGTCATCTGTCTGCATCATTCTGCAGCATCCACTAGTGTAAGGAGACGTGAGTACGGTCCACTGTACATATTTCCTGTTTAAAATGACAGTAAAAAATGATCAAGTCGAAGTATGGAGATGGTTTTGTAAGCCATCCATGTTCACTGGACAGTTAACGTTCCACACAGATTTCCAGGCACAGTTTTTGAAGTTCATGATTTTGAGTTGATTGGCCATACCTGTTATCCCCATAGGAAAACATGCACTACGCAGGCCGGTGATTTCATGCCGCCAAACGCTGTCGACATGAAAACTACCCAAACGTTCACGCACGTGCCATCATCATTGACCTTCACTGCATCTCACAACCACATCGGCACTCATTCGTGCTGTTGCTCAATCTTCAGCGCAAATGCCATCTTGTGTCTGGTCAAATTCTCGCAGGATGTTCCACTATCCCATCTCATCTCGTTTTTTTTTTTGGCTGTGTGGTGTTTGTGGCAGGGTGTCATATGCAACCTTTTTTCTCCGCCTTGGTAAGCTCAGGTTCTCTCTCTCTTTCTCTCTCTCTCTCTCTCTCTCTCTCTCTCTCCCTCTCTCCATGTGCATATGACTTGGCCTGTGTGAGGGCACAGCCGGTGTCTTGATGACCTTCCCAACACTGATTGGCTGCAGTGTAGAATAGAGCACATTCCGTTGCACTGTGTTGCCATTCGTCCTTGTGCTGTCGTTTTCTTTCTTCTCTTCACTGCTGTCGTTTTCTTTCTTCTCTTCACTGCTGTCGTTTTCTTTCTTCTCTTCACTGCTGTCGTTTTCTTTCTTCTCTTCACTGCTGTCGTTTTCTTTCTTCTCTTCACTGCTGTCGTTTTCTTTCTTCTCTTCACTGGTGTCGTTTTCTTTCTTCTCTTCACTGCTGTCGTTTTCTTTCTTCTCTTCACTGCTGTTGTTTTCTTTCTTCTCTTCACTGCTGTCGTTTTCTTTCTTCTCTTCACTGCTGTCGTTTTCTTTCTTCTCTTCACTGCTGTCGTTTTCTTTCTTCTCTTCACTGCTGTCGTTTTCTTTCTTCTCTTCACTGCTGTTGTTTTCTTTCTTCTCTTCACTGCTGTCGTTTTCTTTCTTCTCTTCACTGCTGTCGTTTTCTTTCTTCTCTTCACTGCTGTCGTTTTCTTTCTTCTCTTCACTGCTGTCGTTCTCTTTCTTCTCTTCACTGCTGTCGTTTTCTTTCTTCTCTTCACTGCTGTCGTTTTCTTTCTTCTCTTCACTGCTGTCGTTTTCTTTCTTCTCTTCACTGCTGTCGTTTTCTTTCTTCTCTTCACTGCTGTCATTTTCTTTCTTCTCTTCACTGCTGTCATTTTCTTTCTTCTCTTCACTGCTGTCGTTTTCTTTCTTCTCTTCACTGCTGTTGTTTTCTTTCTTCACTTCACTGCTGTTGTTTTCTTTCTTCTCTTCACTGCTGTTGTTTTCTTTCTTCTCTTCACTGCTGTTGTTTCCTTTCTTCTCTTCACTGCTGTTGTTTTCTTTCTTCTCTTCACTGCTGTCGTTTTCTTTCTTCTCTTCACTGCTGTCGTTTTCTTTCTTCTCTTCACTGCTGTCGTTTTCTTTCTTCTCTTCACTGCTGTCGTTTTCTTTCTTCTCTTCACTGCTGTTGTTTTCTTTCTTCTCTTCACTGCTGTTGTTTTCTTTCTTCTCTTCACTGCTGTTGTTTTCTTTCTTCTCTTCACTGCTGTCGTTTTCTTTCTTCTCTTCACTGCTGTTGTTTTCTTTCTTCTCTTCACTGCTGTTGTTTTCTTTCTTCTCTTCACTGCTGTTGTTT
>SZWC01027611.1:6657-9157 GCA_023375785.1 Penium margaritaceum | reverse complement strand
TTGCTTAAATGAAATGCATTATTCTGAAGGTCCAGAACACTCATGCGCACCTGCAATGTGCTGCACCTACCCTGACAGTGCTGTCTTTGTGCTTCTGTCAATGGAGCAGGCGTTTCAGAAGGGCACGCGTCTGGCGGACGACATGGAGCAGGCGCTGCAACAGATTGTGCCGTCGTTGCTACTCTCTCAGCTACAGGAGAAATGGCTGCAAGTGAGTACCCTGGCCGTGCCTGTGTTTGAAGTCTGTGAGGACTGTGTGTGTGTGTGTGTGTGTGTGTGTGTGTGTGCNGTAGGCCAACTATGGTATCAACTGCTTCACAAGTGGAAGCCACACCTTTCCACTGATACTTTCTCCCCCCTTCCTTCCTCTCCCTCCCTCCTCCCTCTCCCTCTGGATGCTCCTTCCTCCCCTGCCTCCCTCCGTCTTTCCTGCTTTCCTCCATCATGTCCCTCTGCCTGTCCTCCACTTCTTCCGCCCGTGTCCTTGGCTCACCTCATCCTTTCTACCCCTACCCTTAGCTTCTGGTGGCCTGCAAGACCTTGCCTCTGCAATTCCTCTTGCTATCGTTGTAATGCTCCTTCCATCGCAGGAGTTTGTCGGGTGAAGGTATGAGCAGCTGCAGTAGCAGCAGCAGCTTCAGCTACAGCAGCTACAACAGCAGCTGCAGTAGCAGCCCTCGCAGTGGGACTGTGGAACACCCACCAGTCACAGCAGCCGAAGCAAGTGAGCTGGCAGAGTTGAAAAGTGCTGAAGCTGAAAGGTTGGGTGGCAGCCTCTATGAGTGTGCTGAACTGGAGGACTTAGAGAGTGGGCTGGAGAAGCGTGGACAGACAACGCTGAAGCCGTTGGAGAGATGCATCGCACTTTTGCCTCCAGTGGCTTCACTTCTGCCGCACGGCTTAAAACGGTCTGCTGGTCGCAGTGGCCGCCACGCGGGCAGCCCCAGCGTTGAGCTGGTGGAGGAGGAGTATTGGGACGAGCCGTCGCTGGAGCGCCAGGACACACAGCAATGGCGTCGATGGCAGGAGCAGTCGCCCCCATCGTACTTGGAACCTTACCAGCAACAGCGGCAAAAGCAGAAGCAGCAGCAGCAGCTGCTGCTGAAGAATCAACAGCAAATTTTGGTGCGCACATCCTCAGACATGGGTGGCAGTAGCGCTGTTGGCACGCTTGCGGCAAACTGGGCGTATGGTGTCCACACGCATTCCACATGCAGCAGTCCTGGCCAACCATTTTGGGAGCAGCAGCATGAGCAGAAGAGTGAGGGTGAGCTGGAGCTGAAGCAGGTGGAGAAGCAGGACAAGGAGAAACAGCAGCAGCAGCAGCAGCAGCAGCAGCGGCAGGAGGAGCAGCAACAGCGGCAGCAGCTGAGAGAGCAGCCACAGCAGCAGGAGGCGCAGCAAGGGAACGAACTGCAGGAGGGAGAGAATCACCAGGGACTTTTGTACGATGACACGATGGGAGCAGGGCAAGTGCGGATGCAAGGCGGGTTGTTCCACATCGAGATTGACATTGACGACATTGCAGACGGCAAAGTCAGCCCGCGGCAAGACCGTACGAGTGGCTTACACCATCAGCCTCAGGAGCCGCACCATCGCACTCATCATCGCCATCATGACCATCACCACCATAAGCCTGAAGGAAAAAGTGGACACAAGCAAAAGCACCGCCATGGTCCTCATTCTCGTAATTTGAGCGACATCTCCCAGGGCGACCATGGTCATGATCTGAGTAACAGAAGGCACACCAATGGACATGGCCAAAGTCATCGTCGTGATGACACCCATCATCGTCACCACCAACCTCATCACCACCACCACCACCATCACCAACCTCACCACCAACCTCATCAACAGCACCACCACCACCACCACCACAGGCGTGAACATGAGAAGGAGGAGAAGCAAGAGAGGCATCAGCACGGCAGCTTTCTGTCGTCGGTGGTGGCAACCGCTGAAAATCTCTTCGACACATTCCACAAGGTCTGTGTGGCAAAGGAGAGCCTGAGCTGTCCTTCTGCTTGCTCCCCTCTGTTGGCCTGCCCCGCACACACGTGTTCCATTTCATGTTACCTCATCAATGGTTCCAGCTGGTCCTAGACATATGTGTTTTGTCGCTGTATCTGCACTCTTCATATCTCTACACAGCATCTTGCTGTAGATGTACACGTGCACTGTCTGAACGAATGCTGCATGCTTTGCATTTGCAGGGAGAGGAATTGACGAAGGCGCAAGCGGAGGCAGAAGCGGCAGTGGAAGCAGAGGCATCAGCACACGTGACGAGAAAAGCAATGCAGCGAGGCACCACCGGTCCGCTCAAAGTAAGCATGCAGGACCTCCTCTCCGTCACCCTCGCGCCGTCGCCTAGTTCCGCCAGCCTCCTCTCCATCCCGAGCATCAGCATCCCAAGCATTGCAACTTCAGCCACCACCAAGGCAAAGTTGTTGGACCCAATGAGGCTACAATCAGTCAGCTCCAGGAATCTCCTGTCTGCCCCTAC
>SZWC01027609.1:6545-17711 GCA_023375785.1 Penium margaritaceum | reverse complement strand
TACCCTTAGGAGGGCCGGTGTAGGCACCATTTCAGGTAGTGTGGGACTCCAACCCACTAACAAAACCTCCGCCGCCAACCTCGCAAGGTTGGCGAACCGCCGCTAGCATGGGCCCCTACTAGCAAACAGTGGGCAGGATACCGCGCTCAAAGGCTGCAGCGTATCCTGCAAGGAAGAGAGGAGAAAACAAGGTAAGAGAAGTGAGGGGTAAATGAGGCCCATCTCCCCTTGAGCACAATGGGCCCCTTGTGCACAAGGGGAGAGGGCACAGGCTGGTGTGAGTGGAGAGGCCTAAGAAGCGGTGAGCGGATGGACGATTGCGAGAGAATGTACAGTGGGCGTTGGGTCGCCCTATGATTGGATGAATGGGGAGGGGGAGTTGGGCATAGTTGAGAAGAGAGTAGGTAGATGTGTAGGATGGAAAGCTACCTTCCATCCGGCCAAGGGACGGAGGTGGGAAGTTGGGGGTTGTTTGAGGGGCGGCAGATTGGGAAATTTTGGGATTCACTCCAGAAACGTCTGCGCTGCCTGCCGTTAGGTAGGGCCATGAAGGCCGAAGAGAGGGCAGCCTTGGTGTGGTGGCGAAGAGCATTGGTGAATTTGAGGAGGAGCCAGAAAAAGGTGCAGAATTTAGCATCACATTGTCTTTGCTAGATTGTGTATATGTAGAGAGAGTGGAAGACATTCCACAGGCGACGAGTAGGGGTGGGGACAGGGCGAGTGCCAAACAAAAAGGAGTACTACGGAGGGTCATCATTGTGGAAAAAATGTCAAAAGAGGTAGCACATGTAGAGGCTGATGTCTGTGAGGTGTGGGCAATGGAGGAAAATGTGTAATGTGTTTTCGAGACTGGCAAAAAGGACATAGCTAGTCGTCATCATCAAGGATAGGGGACATACGTGTTCCACTTTGAAGGGCATGACATGCAATACGAATCTTTACGTCCCTAGCTTCAGGTGCTGCCCACGCATCATGGATGCTCATCAGCATCTCAGTCCATGGTGGTGCCGAACCAGTGAGGGTGGTCCACTCACCATATGGGTCGGCCATGGTTGTGGGGATAAGCTTCTTGTTGAGATGTATTCGGCAAGCACGCGGTGTGTCAAGGTCTATCAGCATGCTATACACATGATGGAAGCCGTGCGGGAAGTGCATCCACGTATGCCGAAAGATCCCGGGAGTGTCAACACCTTTTTTCCACGGTAGTGGACTGATTGGTGAAATTTTGGATGGGGAGAAGGGTTGATGGTCGCTTGCAGGTCGTGAAAGGCGGACAGGGGTTGTGAACGGAGTACAGATGAGGTGGTCCTCTTCAATTTGTTTAACCCTACGGACAGTGGGAGGATACTCGTCCGCCTCGCAGTAGGAGGGCACGTGGCACTGGCTAAGGGATGCCATTAACTTAGCAGAGAGGGGTTGGAAGGATTGCAGGAGATGCAGCCATTCCTCGGGGAGGGCGTGGATGACTTCAAAGAGAGTGCTAACTTCGAAGGTGCTGAATTGTGGGAGTAGATCAGTGTTAGTGGGAGCACCAAAGCCCCCGCTAGGAGTTAGAACTAGGATGTCGGAGAGGGTGAGGGAGTGAAGGAAGTCATCTGACTTCCGAGTACCGAAAGGCCTCAGATTGGGGCGGGTTATTTGCCGATTAAATGTTATCCTCTCTCTCAGGAGGAGGCGTGGCAGCAAGGGGGCATTTGGGATTGGGTCAAAGACTTTGTGGTATGCTTCATGGTATGAATTCCATCATGAGTTTAGAGACAACTGTAGTGTGATAAGGAGGTGCGAGGATAGAATTGGTAGAGGATGCACCTTGGGGAAAGAAAGAAATATCTGTCCAAGGATATTCCATGATTGTGGCTTTTGAAGCAAGCATTTAGGAATCCATAGTGCATGGAGGGATGTGATATTCATGTCAGGATCATGGAGGTTGAGGCCACCAAGACACTTAGGCCGAGTGAGATTTGCCATGCTGAAGCGGCAAAATTGTTGAGCATCGTCCGCAACGGATGCATTGGCTACTAGGTTGTGCGTAATCCAACAAATCCGCTGAACAAATTTGCTCGGTGGGGGAAGGATTGTGGTGTGGTAAACTATGGAGGATAGGGGGTAGGTCTGGGCTAAGGTCACCCTCCCTAGTGTGGTGGCATGGATAGAAGACATGGATTTGGCTCTTGATGTTGTTTTGTCCAAGATAGGGCCCCAGGTGTGCGATGGGTTGGGTTTGGCAGCGATGAAGATCCCTAGCACTCTTTCTGGAGACGTTTTCCATGAGAGGGCTGTAGGGTGGGTGGGTGGCGCTTGCGGACCAGCACCGAGGGGAATGATGCATGATTTGGTCGGGTGGTACTTGAGGCCAGAGGCAGCCTTGAGGTTCTTGAGGGACAACAACACATAGCGGAGGTCACCGATATTGTTAATGAAGATTGTGACATCGTCTGCGTAAGCTTGTACATGGATGGTATGCTGGTGTCGTAAAAAGCGCTCACTATGAATGCAGATTCTAGGGAGACATCCCCTTCTAAGGCTAGTGAGCCATGGTTCAAGCGAGAGGGCAAAGAGGGCCGGGGCAAGGGGGAAACCTTGCCTTACCCGAGGGCCACTGGAATTGGGTCAGTACAGTAGTTGTTAATGAGGAGAGACGTGTGGGTGTTTGTGTGGGTCGTCTCAACAACATTGGTGATCACACCATCAAGTCCAAAATGCCTCAAAACGTGTAGCATGTACGTGCAACTGAGGGAATCATAAGCCTTTCAAAAATCTACGTTAACTGCAAGGCCTGACCTGCAAGAGTCTTGAAGGTGTTGTTGAAGGTCAATGATTGTGCTGACAGTGTGATAGATGTTGTGATTTTGAATGAAAGCAGTCTGATCAATGTAGATTAGGGTAGGCAAGAGCGGTGCGAGGCGGAGAGTGATTGCTTTCATTAGAATTATTGAGTCAGTGTTAACGAGAGTGATGGGACGGTAACTTGAAATGTCGTCCTTGTCGCCTGATTTGTAGATGAGGACAGTCACACTAGAGAGGAAACTTGGGGGACATTCACGGGAGTTTAGAATATTGTTAGCGATGTTAGTGATGTAGGGAGAGAGCTGGTCCCAAAAGGCCAGGTAGAACTCACACGTTAGGCCATCAAGTCCAGGGCATTTGTTGGGGGTAGAGATTTAAGTGCGGCGTGTAGTTCATCTGGAGAGAAAGGTCTGTTGATTGAGGAGCGAGCAAAGTGTGAGAGTCTGGGAGGTTCAAAAGAGAAGAGGATTTGGCGAGCTTGGGGGGACGACGGACAAGCAGCAAACAAGTCAGTGTAGAAGGAGCGTACGTGTTGGGAAATCTGTTCTTGGGTGGTAGCGACGACATCATTGGATGATCGTAGCCTGGTGAGGCACATTTTGGCTTTCCTAGTGTGCACCTTGGAGGTCAAGTAGGCGGGGGGTCGTTCTGAGTCTATGAGACGAGTAGCCTTAGCTTTGAGGTGAAGAGACTCCACTTCATCTTTGAGGTAAGAGTTGAGATGACACATGGCTTTTGCGAGGCATTCGCGCGTGCGGGAGGCAGCACTTTCAGGCAAAGGGCGCCCGGCACAACGTCGGAGCCTGAGAATCAAATGTTGTAGATGGCGGATTGTGGCTTGCTCATTTCACGCTTCTTGTTTGCTGTAGCGTGTTGCAAAATCTTTGACGTTGGACTTGAGGGTGTCCCAGGCGGTGCATGCGGGTTCAGGCGAAGACCCATAGGTGTTAAGAAGTCCAATGACTCCTTGTTGGAAGCCAGGCTTCTGGATGTGGGTGTTGTTGAGCCGCCAGAGGCCAGGGCCGATTGGGTGGTCGCTGCAGGCAATTTTGATGCATGGGTATGTGGAGTGGTCACTAAGACATGAGGGTAGGGGAAGGTTTAGGCAGCTCTTTAGGCTGACTAGGAGTGCGCTAGAGAGGTACAACGTATCTAGGCGACTCGAGGAGCCTAGAGACGACATGAAGGTGAATTCCTTCACTGTCGGGTGCAGGGAACTGAATGCATTGGAAAGGGATAGGCTGGTGATTGTGAAGAGGAGAGCTGGGGTCGAAGGGTCCTGGTGTAGAGGATTGGAGCGGTCGAGGTCATCGTTGAGCGTGCAGTTAAAGTTGCCTGCTAGCACCATGTAGAGGAAAAATGCACATGGAGGTGTCATTATTGCGGCGGAGCCAGTAGTGGAGGACATTCAATGATCGGAGCAGAGGTAAGGGTTTGTTCTTGTGACTCCGAATTCCGGAATCAGAGAAGCAATCCTTGTGAAACCGCGGATTCACGAGCTGATCGGCAAATTCTGTTGTGTGAGTGAACAACGTGACATGCACCACAGCGGGATCCGAATCGGGCTCCTACACGGATTCCGAATTTTTGAGGCACAAGAACAAGCCCACAGTTGTGTAGTAAAGACATCGGCAAGGAGGAGGTGGTCCTGGTGAGATTTGCAAACCGTGGCTGTGGCTGTACACGTGCAACAAAGAAAATTTGTCTTCCGCGAGCCCCGAGTAGGGCCCTGAACCGATGCATAATCAATGATTTTGATTCTAGGGTTTCCTTGTTTTCCCTCTCGATCTTTTCTTATTTTGTTGATTCTGCGTGTAGGAGGGAAACGGTTCAAATCAGCGGGACTGCAACTTGAAATCCGTCAATCTCGCCCTTATCAGTCTCCGAGTTGGGTGGACAGCTGCCCTGATTTTTCGGGATAACGTCTACATCCTTGTTCGTCTGTGTCCAGTTGCATGCACGTAGCGTTGCTGGATAGCAATGTAACACCGCTTCTGCAATGCGAAGCTTCCGCACTTCTTTAGTTTCCTCAATCAACGTGGATAGGAAACTCAACTTTGTACGTTGATGTAGGTTCAGATTTGGTGAAACGCGGTTTTTCAATGCTTTATAGATAAACGTCTTGATGACGGGCTTTCAGACTGACTGTTGCCATTTCCGCATATAAGACGTTTCCCACATGTTGGGAAGCCTGCCACGTAGACCAACAGCTGACTAGAATCAGAAGAAATCAGCGGGAGTCATATGATTCCTCATTCATTTTTGCAAGTTTTTGTGGCGGATTCGGTTACAGTTGCGAGCTCTTACGGACGATTTCGCATGCCACCTCCTGCCTCCCTACCATAGAATCAAAATCAAAATCAATGGATCAGTTCAGGGCCTAAGCCGACGAGGCTGGATGCGAACTTTGTACCCTTCAGCAATCAATGAGGGAGCAGGTTTGCAATGTGTTTCCATGGTTTTCTAGGTTTTCGGTGAGATTCAATTCCACCTTTCAATAAAAAGAGAGCTTACTCGATCACCGACAAAGTTTCGTCTTCGTTGTCCAGTTCAGGGTTTCATTCCAACCCAGTTCATGCCAACAAACTGGGTTCATGTGAGGTCCCTCCTGATTGGACGGCCAAGCTCTATCAACCTTCTAAACGCCCGCTTGCGACAGACCATTTCCCTTCCGCAAGCCCGCGATCTGCAGGCAAGGGACAAGCAACAGAGGTGAGAACAGGTTTTACCTTTTTTGTGTAGTTTATTTTCAAATGTCAAAGTTTTGCCAACTCAGTTCGCGCCTAAGGAAGACGCGATATGACTTCCTCAGCAACCCAATAGCCACTATCTGCAGGTTTCCAGCCTCACCCCGTATGGCTCTTCTCCCAGAAAATTAGAATGCGGCGTAATAGTGAGCTCCCATACCTGGCCCGCAGCGCACATTACGATAAGGGTGCTTTTGCACAATCGCTTAGCCGACTCGGTTCTGGTTGCGTGAGCCAGGTAAGACTTGAACGATAGTTAGCTATGCTGCACCCGAAATGCGCGAGGCAGGGTCAATGCGTAACATTGTCGTCAGATGGGTTGACAGCGGTCGGAGTTTGTTAGGGAGGTCTTTACGTCTACAGCCCGCGGTTTGGTCGTTTTTTTTTAGTCCTGACCTTTGGCCGTGAGCGGGCCGAATTTGCAGTGCTGCGCAGGACATGTCGTCGAGACGTCGACGCAAAATTCCGCCTTTTACGCACCGTGGCCCTTCTGGTTTATAGAAAAATTCAGAAAAATGTGGGAGGAAGTTTCCCAGGTCGATGCAGCAGTTTCGTACCGACGAGCTTGTGACGATAGGCCCGTCGTGAGCAGTGACTGCCTTGTTGCCGTCGCGATTTTGCCTAAGGCAGAGGGAGACAAGCCAAATGCCGGCGAACCGACGGGTCGTAGGCGACGGTGGTAGCAGCATCAGCCGCAACAGCAGCAACATTGCCGAGCAATAGCAGCGGCGGCGGTGAGAAGCAGCGGCAGCAGCGGCGCCGACCATCGGCGGCAGCGAGCAGCAGCATTGGCGAGCTGTAGCATTTGCGAGCAACAGCAGCAGCGGCGGTGGCGAGCAGTAACACCAGCAGCGGCGGGCAGCAACACCAGCGGCGGCGAGCAGCAGCAATAGCGGAGGCGGGCAGCAGGATTGGCGAGCAGCAGTACCGGCAAGCAGCAGCAGCGGTGAGCAGTAGCATTGGCGAGTAGCAACAGCAGCGGCGGCAAGAAACTGCAGCACCAGCGGTGGCCACCAGCAGCAGCAGCGGTAGTTGTGGCGAGCAGCTGTAGCAGCGGCGGCGAATAGGAGAAGTAGCAGCAGCAGCAGCAGCAGCCGCGGTGAGCAGCAACAGAAGCAGCAGCGACGACAAGCAGCAGCAGTAGTACCAGCAACAACGGCGGCGATGGCCAGCAGCAGCAGCAACGGCGGTAACGGTCAGTAGCAGCAGCTAGGGCGAAGGCCAGTAGCAGCAGCAGGGGCGACGGCCAGCAGTAGCAGGAGTAGGGGCGGTGGCCAGCAGCAGTAACAGGGGCGACGGGCAGCAGCAGCAGCAGCGACGGCCAGTAGCAACAGCAGCGGCGGCGACGGCCAGCAGCAGCAGCAGAAGCGACGGCAAGCAGCAGCAGTAGTAGCAGCAGGGGCAACGGCGAACAGCAGCAACAGCAGCAGCAATGACGGCGACGGCCAGCAGCAGCAGTAGCAGGGGCGACGGCGAGCAACAGCAGCAGCAGTAGGGGCAACGACCAACAGCAACAGTAGCGACGGCCAACAGTAGCAGTGGCAGCGACGGCGAGTAGCAGCAGTAGCGGCAACGGCCAGCAGCAGTGGCCGCGAGCAGTAGCAGCAGCTGCAACGGCGGTGGCGAGCAGTAGTAGCAGCAGCAAGTGCGGTGAGCAGCAACAGCAGCGGTGACGGCTAGTAGCAACGCCAACGGCCAGCAGTAGCAATTGTGGCGGCCACCAAGAGCGGTGGCGGCGACCAGCCGCAGCAGCGACGGCGGTGATCAGGAAGCTGTGGTGGTGAACAACAGTGGTCACAGTAGCCAACGGGTGCAACATCAGCAGCACGAGCTTCCTTCGCACTTGTAAGGTACGTTCTCATAAATGCTGACTTTTTTGCATGCAAAACCCTTCATTTCCTATGCTAGCCTTTAGACGCTTTCCTTCTCATGTGTATACACGTACAGGAATGGACGATGGAGCTGTTGTAGCTGAGGACACGCCGGAGGAAGATTTCCTAGAGGAGGAGGACGAAGAGTATGACGATGACTATGACGAATCACCATGGGGTGCGCCGAATCATCGGCGGCCTGTCCTTGTTGCGTGACCTGCCCCTCTCAATGAACGAGATGTTTGGTTAGAAGGCGAGGATGAGGATGGTTGCCTGACACAGGAACACGGGGATGACCATGGTCAACCCTCGCATGGTCATCGTCTTGCACCCATATCGAAACGGACCTACAGTGATGAGAGGGATGCGGATGTAGATGAGGAGATAGAGATGGAGAGTGCTTGCATAGAGGAGAGGGGGCGAGGGAATGGGGAGCATGGTGTTTCACCTGCTGTTGCAATGCGTCCACCGCTCTCTGTACCGTCCTCACGTACACCTTCCCCGTTACTCCGTGTTCCCTCCGCTAGAGCTACACTCCTTGTCCTCCCCGTGTTGTCTCATGGTGCTCCACTACATCCATCGTCAAGTGCGGTGCCACGTCCTTTGGGTCGAGTAGCATCGACCGGGACCACGAGTGTACTGTTGACTGTGCCTTCCATTGCAGCAGCTCAGCAGCCCCTTCGCGTGTCATCAGCGAATGCATCAGTGCCATTGCTTTGTTTGACATCCATTGTCCAACGCCGCCCTGCACTGCCAGTCCCACCCTCGGTTGCACCACCCCCTCCACCGCCAGTCCAACCCTTGGTTGCACCACCCCCTCCACCGCCAGTCCCACCCTCGGTTGCACCACCCCCTCCATCTCCAATCCCACCCTCGGTTGCACCACCCCCTCCACCCCCAGTCCCACCCTCCTTTGCACCACGCCCACCACTACCAGTCCCACCCTCTCTTGCACCACGCCCTCCACTTCCAGTCCCACTCTCTCTTGCACCACGCCCTCCACTTCCAGTCCCACTCTCTCTTGCACCACGCCCTCCACTTCCAGTCCCACTCTCTCTTGCACCACGCCCTCCACTTCCAGTCCCACTCTCTCTTGCACCACGCCCTCCACTTCCAGTCCCACTCTCTCTTGCACCACGCCCTCCACTTCCAGTCCCACTCTCTCTTGCACCACGCCCACCACTTTCAGTCCCACCCTCTCTTGTAACACGTGCACCACTTTCAGTCCCACCCTATCTTGCACCACGCCCGCCACTACAAGTCCCACCCTCTCTTGCACCACGCCCAGCACTTTCAGGCCCACCCTCTCTTGCACCGCGCCCTCCATTTTCGGTCCCACCCTCTCTTGTAACACGTGCTCTACTTTCAGTTCCACCCTATCTTGCACCACGCCCACCACTAGAAGTCCCACCCTCTCTTGCACCACGCCCACCACTTTCAGTCCCACCCTCTCTTGCACCGCACCCTCCATTTTCAGTCCCATCCTCTATTGTAACACGTGCACCACTTTCAGTCCCACCCTATCTTGCACCACGCCTGCCACTACAAGTCCCACCCTCTCTTGCACCACGTCCTCCACCTTTAGTGACATCCACAACTTCATCCCGCCCTCCACTTTCAGTCACGCCCAATGCTTTATTACGCATTCCGGTTTCAGTCACGCCCACAGTCGCACAACATCTGCCGTTTTCAGTCACGCCCACAGTCGCACAGCGTCCGCCTGTTTCAGTCACGCCCATGGTCGCACAACATCCGCCGGTTTCAGTCACGCCCATAATTGCACCATGGGCTCCGCGAGGAGCCCACGTTGCACAACATGGGGAAGATTTCACTGTCACAAGTACACGCAAGCGTGCGTATGTGCAGCCATACACTTGGGTGGGTAGAGCAGACTCACCACCGCCGGACCTAACGAGTGTCCAGCCACCTCCTCAAGGGTCTGAGTATCAGCACATGGATTTCCTCCGACTAGCCATGTGGCGGTATGCACAAGATGCACACTTGTCGCTCACAATACCCCGATCTTCTCCAGCCAGGTTTGAAGCGAAGTGTAGGGATACACAAGTGAAAGGGTGCTCCTTCGTCCTCCGTGCAAGATACAACCCAAAAAAAGGTGTTACATGGGTAACCGGTGTGGAGGGGGAGCATGGGGATTGCGCAAAGCAACCTGATCGCAGACATCCAGTCCGGAAGATCAAATGGGTCATGTTTATTATCAAGGCGACAATGAAAAAACAACCACATGCCAACATGAAGACTCTCCTGGCTGTAGCACGCGAGTCAGTGGGGATGGATATCCCTTGCATGACTCTCTGGCGTGCTCGACTTCACTGGAAGAACATCATTGTGGGTGACGTGAACAACAGCTAGCGTTATTTCAAACCATGGTGCGACGGGGTAAGTCCACTTTGCGCTTTGACATTTTTCCTAGTCTCTCACATTTCCTACGTGGTGGCGTGTAGAGCTTGCCCTCATTATCGTTTTCTTTTTCTTCATTGCAGCTGATTGAGAAGGACCCTGAGGCCATTGTGGCAGTGGACAGAGATGTGGACACGAGGTTCAAGCGTGTTTTCTGCTGTCCTAGTGCATGCAAGGCTGCCTACTTGCACACTCGTGCATTTATTGCCTTGGATGGAATCTTCATGAAGACCAATTGGTCACAGGTGTTGCTTCTAGCAACCACCATCGATGCAAACAGTCATATCCTTCTTCTTGCATGGGCTCTAGCTCCAAGTGAGAGCATTGAAAACTGGTCGTGGTTTCTTGAGCTACTGAAACAGGCATTTCTGTCGATGACTGAAGAGCCTACGGTGTTTGTGTCCGATCGCGACAAGGGGCTGCTACCAGCAGTGGAGCAAGTGTTTCCAACAGTGAAGCATGCTTTGTGTTGCTGGCACATCTCTGTGAATGTCCGAAAGACGTTTGGTGAAGTTGCACGCAAGCTGTTCTGGAAGCTAGCATATGTGCATACGGCAGCTGCATGGAATTATGCCAAGGGTGAGCTGTATGCAACAGATTCAGCAGCAGCTTGGTTTTTGTTTGGTGAGGAGAATGGGCCCCGTGGAATACCTCCTGACAATTTAAGCACATTTCACTTCCCTTTGGTGCGGTATGGCCACCTAACTTCAAACATTGCAGAGTCCCTCAATGCCCGGTTGCTTGAGGTGCAAGAGCAGCCCCCGTTCCAGTGCTTTTTTGGCATCTACTAATACGTCCAAGCGAATTTTGTCAAGCGGTCTGCGGCTGCCCGCGCCCACACTCAGCTCTTAGCGCCGGTCCCACACTCAATTGTTGCCGCACGAAAGCGTGGTCAACGATTCTACAACATTCAGTTTTCCGGGGACCTGACAGGAGCGGTGAAGGGACACCACTCCATAATCACAAGGGATGTGAACATCGCCACGCACACATGTTCATATTGGTTGTTTGAAGAAATGCGTCTGCCATGCATTCATGCTTGTGCGATTTTGACCCAAAGAGGTCTCAATGCACACATGTTTGCGCACGCAATCCACACCAACGCTTGGCGAAACACCTACACAGCCAAGCTACCCGTACTCGTTGCTGAAGATCTGGTTCCAGCAGAAGGCTATCTTCCACTTCCTCAAGCCTTTCGACGTGGAAGACCGAGGCTCACCCGGATGGAACGCAGTGAGAGGGCTGCTCGTACGCACACATGCTTCAACTGCGGACGACGAGGGCACCACAGCCGTGAATGCAACATGGAGCCTGAAGACGTGGCTCTCGAGCGTGAACTTCCT
>SZWC01027608.1:19663-29859 GCA_023375785.1 Penium margaritaceum | reverse complement strand
AAAATAGTGGAAGCAGTCAGTTCCTTTCCGACAGTCGGCAGACATAAAAATCCGCTGGCGTTTTTTGGAGAAAAGGCCACAAAGGCTGCAAAGTCCCTTTTCTGTCTCGCGGACTAGCTACGACTGCCTTACTTACCGCCAGCACGAGTGTGCCGTTGGAACGACCCACTGCCTAGCAAAATTTCTCGGCAAAGTGCGCATGCGCCACCGCCACTGACGTCAGCAAGCAAGCAAGCGAGTGCGTGAGTAAGCGGGGGAGTTAGCGATCAAGTGAGCAAGAAGAAAAACAAGGGAGCAAGCAAGCAAGGGAGCAAGGAGGGTAGCGAGCTAGTGAGCAAGCAAAGCAAGCAATGGTGTGTTCAAAGCTGTGAGACGAAGCAACTTGCAGCAACAATTGCGAATCTTGCTTGCTCGGATACGCTTCACATTTTGCTTTGGACACAAAATCTTGTAGCCACCACTCAAACGGAAGATCGTAGAAGGATCCCCCTCCGTAGAGTGATCTGACGATAGGCCCCTTGTCGCGCTGCTCCTTCTGCCACTAGCCAAACAGACGGACAGGAACCTCTCTGACTTCGCGACTTAGCCATTCACTTGCAAACCGACAGGACAGAAACAAGTCAGCAAAAAGACAAGTCACTGTTCACCAATTCTCACAAGAGGAAAACGCGCCTATGCAACATAGAGTGAGGAACTACCTCCTCACAACCCTCCTGGCAACCTTTCTACAACTAATACCATGGGAGGAGGGCCAGAAAAAAAATTATGAGCTAAGGATAGGTCATTCCAGCTCCGCAAGAGCTCGACTATGTTGAGATGAGAAAAAACAATTCAAGGCCCATGCTTAGCCTGATGGGCAACATCCCTCAGGCAAATTACTTCTTCTGGAGGCAACCGAGAATTCTCTCGAGTGGCCCGAACTCGACCCAGTTGTTTTGTTTTCTCTCAACTCGCCACAGGCAAGCGCGCAAGAGCCCAAAGAAAGTCTGCTTCAAGTCCCAGCAGTAGACATCCCTATAATGAAGGATAATTTTTTTTCTTCTCAAGACGACATCGTCTTCTTTCCTAACTTTCCTCTCACCGAGAACAAGACTGGGCTCCAATTTCTTAACAAAGATCTTTCAAGGAATCTCGACGAATTTTGTGGAAGTCCTTGGCAGTGAATCGGAGTTGTGCTAGCAGTGCACCAATTGAGGGGGAGTGTTAGAGTGGGCAATTATTTCGTTGGTCTTCTTCCCCGCTACTACAGCAACTTTACTACAGTCGTAAGACCGAACATGGAATAACGGATTTTACGGTGTTTTACTGGGTTTATTTTAGCTAGGAATCTTCCTTTACGTTTTCACCAGACCTTTTCTGGTATCCAATTCCCTGGGTTGTAAAGGGCCTGGACTATAAATAGTGTTTCACATGCGCACAAGGTAGTGCATGCCATCTACCGCCATCCACTGCCTCTTACAAGGATTGGGAGGTGCACATTGCATAGTGCTAGACAAGCAAATCAGCCACAAGGGTCCCAACCTGATCACCATACAAGCCTCCAAGGTTGGAGAAGGCAAGCTACTACATCATCATTAACATGCAGCATACCTACAGCTGCCACATCACCAACCTACGAGGAGAGCTTTGCTATAATCTATTATCTACAGTGGTATGTAGCAGAATCTACAATGGAGGATGAAAGCTTCTGGTGGAAGCCACATTGCCAAGAAAGTTATCCATCAAGTTGGATGAAGCTTCCTTGGCAAGGAAGCTTCCCCTGGCCAGAGTCAGAGGCTCAGTAACAACAAAAAGCTAGAAGAAGCTTCCCTAGCAAGGAATCTTCACATCAGCAACATCTATGAGGTGACTGTTGCCACCACACAAGAGGAAGCTTCTCATAAAGGGTGTTCAACTTGCAAGGGCCACGTGTATATAAAGGCAACGGCTCTGTCACACATCAATAACAACCCTGTGATCATCTGTGGTCACTCTGACACATCAACCTCCTTACCTCAGAGCTTGATCTTCCAGCTTCTCATTCATCATCATCACCTTCGCTACTAGAGTGCCATCTGAAGTGCCTAAGTCAAGACTCTGCTGCAGTTTGCTCTGAAGACCCCTGTTACACAAGCACGTGTGTGCCATCCTGGGTGGAGGAACACCTGACTTACTAGAAGCCAGAATACCTTGAAGACGGTGGCTGAGCCGGGACTCTTGTGTCGGCATCCCAGACGGCCTAGCAAGAGATTGTCCCTTATGGATGCCAGGCAGATCAGAGTTGTGTACATAGCTGTGTTTAGGTTGCCACTACTTTTACTCTGTACTTTGTACTATTGATCAAAGAGATTCATTTCACTACTGTGTTTTTCCATTCATAATTCCGGAGATAGTACATGCCTCTTGTTCAGCACCAAGATCTATGTACAAGCAGCAAGGAACCTAGGACTTACTACACCTTCCCTTCCACAGTGCAAACTATGCCAGTGTATCAAAGCCTAGGTGGTGCTTTCAGTAATATTAGTAGAGTGTAGTGTTATTGATTGGTGGAGCAACACTTCACCATCCCTCTAAAACCTCGAGGAGGAAGCAAAAACCGACTTCTCTGAGGTGTGGAGAGCGACCAGCCTTCGCGACGTCCGGCTTAAATAAGTAAAGAGCATCAAGCCACCATGAGTAACATGGATGAGGTTTAGAGAGCTGGATCCCCTGTTCTTAATGATCAATCTGTCCTACATGGACATCGCATGGGCCAAGACCAAGGGCAATATGTAGCAGACCACGCACAACGCCAAGCAGCTGAAGCTGAGCGCTTGGCAAAAGAGGCGCAACGTATGGAAGATCAAGAAACTGCAGCGCGCCATGTTGTGGAGCATGAGCGATTGGCGTTGAGGCAACAACTTACAGCCCAGGAGCTCCTTTGACAACAACAATTGCACTCACAAGCTGCTCAAGCTTCTCACACGCATTTATTACAATAAGCAAATGCGGACTAATGTGCTCAAATTTCCTACCTGCACCAACAAATGGCTTGGCTTCAACACCAGGTACAACAGCATCAAGAGCAAAATTTGCAACAGCAGCGGCAGATGCAATAGCAGCCAAGGTCACACTTGTCATCTACACATTTGCCCTTAGGGAATCCTCCTCAAGTCATGCAACTAGCCATCCCTCCGCACCCGCAACCTGGTGTATCTTCCCAAGGAGTAATGCCCTTGCAGCCACAAGCTGCTCCAATGGTGCATCCCCGTTCTTGGACTCCCCAGTTGGTCGATGTTCATCAAACAGTTCATGCCGATGTGTGTTAACATCAAGGATGTTGCTCACAGTCTGCATGTCAAAAGAGATTGTTGGTTATGCTCCTTACACCACCTCAAATGGTGTCTCCTTATTACGACAGATATTGCCAAATATTATGCAAACTCGACAACTTGTACCTTCAGTGCCTAGTTGATACTGTGAGGTTCACACAAGGTTTTGAAGAAGAAACGTAAGTGTCATACTTATAGCATTTATTTTGTTCATTCAGTTTGTCCATCTGTTCATCGATGCAGCCCCGTTAAAAGCTGAAGTCAACTCCCATACCACTCCATCAAATCTAGCCAAAACCTTCTAATGAACCACACATATTGATTGCTACTGCTTGATTGAGGAACCCCATGCAATCAATCAATTTGGTCAAGGAAAAGACGCACACCTCTCTCAGCGGTAACACATGTGGTGATCAGAATGACTTGCGCTATCTTCAAGAACCCGTTGAAAACAACAACAATAGTGTCANAGCCAAACAGACGGACAGGAACCTCTCTGACTTCGCGACTTAGCCATTCACTTGCAAACCGACAGGACAGAAACAAGTCAGCAAAAAGACAAGTCACTGTTCACCAATTCTCACAAGAGGAAAACGCGCCTATGCAACATAGAGTGAGGAACTACCTCCTCACAACCCTCCTGGCAACCTTTCTACAACTAATAGCATAGGAGGAGGGCCAGAAAAAAAATCATGAGCTAAGGATAGGTCATTCCAGCTCCGCAAGAGCTCGACTATGTTGGAGATGAGAAAAAACGATTCAAGGCCCATGCTTAGCCTGATGGGCAACATCCCTCAGGCAAATTACTTCTTTTGGAGGCAACCGAGAATTCTCTCGAGTCGAGGCAGAACTCGACCCAATTGTTTTGTTTTCTCTCAACTCGCCACAGGCAAGCGCGCAAGAGCCCAAAGAAAGTCTGCTTCAAGTCCCAGCAGTAGACATCCCTATAATGAAGGATAATTTTTTTTCTTCTCAAGACGACATCGTCTTCTTTCCTAACTTTCCTCTCACCGAGAACAAGACTGGGCTCCAATTTCTTAACAAATATTTTTCAAGGAATCTCGACGAATTTTGTGGAAGTCCTTGGCAGTGAATCGGAGTTGTGCTAGCAGCTCACCAATTGAGGGGGAGTGTTAGAGTGGGCAATTATTTCGTTGGTCTTCTTCCCCGCTACTACAGCAACTTTACTACAGTCGTAAGACCGAACATGGAATAACGGATTTTACGGTGTTTTACTGGGTTTATTTTAGCTAGGAATCTTCCTTTACGTTTTCACCAGACCTTTTCTGGTATCCAATTCCTTGGGTTGTAAAGGGCCTGGACTATAAATAGTGTTTCACATGCGCACAAGGTAGTGCATGCCATCTACCGCCATCCACTGCCTCTTACAAGGATTGGGAGGTGCACATTGCATAGTGCTAGACAAGCACATCAGCCACAAGGGTCCCAACCTGACCACCATACAAGCCTCCGAGGTTGGAGAAGGCAAGCTACTACATCATCATTAACATGCAGCATACCTACAGCTGCCACATCACCAACCTACGAGGAGAGCTCTGCTATAATCTGTTATCTACAGTGGTATGTAGCAGAATCTACAATGGAGGATGAAAGCTTCTGGTGGAAGCCACATTGCCAAGAAAGTTATCCATCAAGTTGGATGAAGCTTCCTTGGCAAGGAAGCTTCCCCTGGCCAGAGTCAGAGGCTCAGTAACAACAAAAAGCTAGAAGAAGCTTCCCTAGCAAGGAATCTTCACATCAGCAACATCTATGAGGTGACTATTGCCACCACACAAGAGGAAGCTTCTCATAAAGGGTGTTCAACTTGCGAGGGCCACGTGTATATAAAGGCAACGGCTCTGTCACACATCAATAACAACCCTGTGATCATCTGTGGTCACTCTGACACAGCAACCTCCTTACCTCAGAGCTTAATCTTCCAGCTTCTCATTCATCATCATCACCTTCGCTACTAGAGTGCCATCTGAAGTGCCTAAGTCAAGACTCTGCTGCAGTTTGCTCTGAAGACCCCTGTTACACAAGCACGTGCGTGCCATCCTGGGTGGAGGAACACCTGACTTACTAGAAGCCAGAATACCTTGAAGACGGTGGCTGAGCCGAGACTCTTGTGTCGGCATCCCAGACGGCCTAGCAAGAGATTGTCCCTTATGGATGCCAGGCAGATCAGAGTTGTGTACATAGCTGTGTTTAGGTTGCCACTACTTTTACTCTTTACTTTGTAATATTGATCAAAGAGATTCATTTCACTACTGTGTTTTTCCATTCATGATTCCGGAGATAGTACATGCCTCTTGTTCAACACCAAGATCTATGTACAAGCAGCAAGGAACCTAGGACTTACTACACCTTCCCTTCCACTGTGCAAACTATGACAGTGTATCAAAGCCTAGGTGGTGCTTTCAATAAGATTAGTAGAGTGTAGTGTTATTGATTGGTGGAGCAACACTTCACCATCCCTCTACAACCTCGAGGAGGAAGCAAAAACCGACTTCTCTGAGGTGTGCAGAGCGACCAGCCTTCGCGACGTCCGGCTAAAATAAGTAAAGAGCATCAAGCCACCATGAGTAACATGGATGAGGGCTAGAGAGCTGGATCCCCTGTTCTTAATGATCAATCTGTCCTACATGGACATCGCATGGGCCAAGACCAAGGGCAATATGTAGCAGACCACGCACAACGCCAAGCAGCTGAAGCTGAGCGCTTGGCAAAAGAGGGGCAACGTATGGAAGATCAAGAAGCTGCAGCGCGCCATGTTGTGGAGCATGAGCGATTGGCGTTGAGGCAACAACTTACAGCCCAGGAGCTCCTTTGACAACAACAACAGCACTCACAAGCTGCTCAAGCTTCTCACACGCAGCTATTACAATAAGCAAATGCGGACTAATGTGCTCAAATTTCCTACCTGCACCAACAAATGGCTTGGCTTCAACACCAGGTACAACAGCATCAAGAGCAAAATTTGCAACAGCAGCGGGAGATGCAATAGTAGCCAAGGTCACAGTTGTCATCTACACATTTGCCCTTAGGGAATCCTCCTCATGTCATGCAACTAGCCATCCCTCCGCACCCGCAACCTGGTGCATCTTCCCAAGGAGTAATGCCCTTGCAGCCACAAGCTGCTCCAATGGTGCATCCCCGTTCTTGGACTCCCCAGTTGGTCGATGTTCATCAAACAATTCATGCCGATGTGTGTTAACATCAAGGATGTTGCTCACGGTCTGCATGTCAGAAGAGATTGTTGGTTATGCTCCTTACACCACCTCAAATGGTGTCTCCTTATTACGACAGATATTGCCAAATATTATGCAAACTCGACAACTTGTACCTTCAGTGCCTAGTTGATACTGTGAGGTTCACACAAGGTTTTGAAGAAGAAACGTAAGTGTCAAACTTATAGCATTTATTTTGTTCATTCAGTTTGTCCATCTGTTCATCGATGCAGCCCCGTTAAAAGCTGAAGTCAACTCCCATACCACTCCATCAAATCTTGCCAAAACCTTCTAATGAACCACACATATTGATTGCTACTGCTTGATTGAGGAACCCCATGCAATCAATCAATTTGGTCAAGGAAAAGACGCACACCTCTCTCAGCGGTAACACATGTGCTGATCAGAATGACTTGCGCTATCTTCAAGAACCCGTTGAAAACAACAACAATAGTGTCAAACCGTTCTGGTGTGATATGGTATGTGGTCACAAAATCCATGGAAATGTTGATAAATGGTTTCTCTAGTATTGGTAGTAACTGTAGTAGCCCAAGGGGTTTGGTACATCGATTCTATTGTCGTTGACAAAGGTCGCAGCTTTTGTAAAAGCATGCAACATCAACCCCAATTTTGACCTTCCAGTACTGCTTTGCAAGCTCATTTAGAGCCTTGTTCAACATACCCTCTTTAAGTAGTGTTGCTGCATTTCACTAAAAGCATGCATCGTAGCTCCTCTACTTTGGGGAAAACATGATTTTAATGTTTCCTACACCAAAGGAATTCCGTTGTGTTCTATACTCCATGGTCTACACAGGCACATGTAAATTAACTTTGGAAATACATGCATACTGGAATCGGCAANTGATCAGAATGACTTGCGCTATCTTCAAGAACCCGTTGAAAACAACAACAATAGTGTCAAACCGTTCTGGTGTGATATGGTATGTGGTCACAAAATCCATGGAAATGTTGATAAATGGTTTCTCTAGTATTGGTAGTAATTGTAGTAGCCCAAGGGGTTTGGTACATCGATTCTATTGTCGTTGACAAAGGTCGCAGCTTTTGTAAAAGCATGCAACATCAACCCCAATTTTGACCTTCCACTAATGCTTTGCAAGCTCATTTAGAGCCTTGTTCAACATACCCTCTTTAAGTAGTGTTGTTTCATTTCACTAAAAGCATGCATTGTAGCTCCTCTACTTTGGGGAAAACATGATTTTAATGTTTCCTACACCAAAGGAATTCCGTTGTGTTCTATACTCCATGGTCTACACAGGCACATGTAAATTAACTTTGGAAATACATGCATACTGGAATCGGCAATGCATTGACCTCTATGTGATCAAACCTGCTCATCGCATCAGCTCAATTGGCCTCCGTGGGCCGATGCGCTTTTTTGTACTTGAAGTTGTAGTAGAGGGACACCATCCACCAAGTTTTTCTACGGCTGGGGTTCAGCAAATTTTTAAGGTACTTTAGGACGTGGTGGCCTGTTGAATCACACATTTGTGACACTCCAAATAACAGTGCCATATTAGGAAGCCATGGCTAGTTGTGAGCATTTCTTTATCGTGGAAGCCATACTTGAGCTTCGCATCTTGAGTCTTTTGCAACATGTACGCAATTGGTTGATCTCTTCCACCGTTCTCTNTGACCTCTATGTGATCAAACCTGCTCATCGCATGAGCTCAATTGGCCTCCGTGGGCCGATGCGCTTTTTTGTACTTGAAGTTGTAGTAGAGGGACACCATCCACCAAGTTTTTCTACGGCTGGGGTTCAGCAAATTTTTAAGGTACTTTAGGACGTGGTGGCCTGTTGAACCACATATTTGTGAAACTCCAAATAACAGTGCCATATTAGGAAGCCATGGCTAGTTGTGAGCATTTCTTTATCGTGGAAGCCATACTTGAGCTTCGCATCTTGAGTCTTTTGCAACATGTACGCAATTGGTTGATCTCTTCCACCGTTCTCTAGCAAGAGGATGGTCACAATTGCACAATCAAAGGCATTTGTGGCCATGATGTAGTCAACTCTCGAATCTTTCAATCAAATGGATTGCGTCAAAGTTAGAGCTTTACGTAAAAATGTACAAGCCTTTTCGTTTTGTCTTCCCAATTCCACTCGCAATTGTTTTAGGTGAGATCGGAAAGAGAATAAACACTTGGCCACAATCCTTCACAAACCCTGGTTAATAGTTGCAAATTCCAATAAAAACTTGTACTTTGCGTACTTTTTTTGTGATTTCCCATTCTCCCACTACGAATATCTATTTTGGGTCCATCGCCGATGGTTTGGCAAACACAATTGATTGAACGTTGACCAAAGTCGCATTTCAAGACATTCTTGTAGAATTTCACACGTGGGAGGACCACCAGAACCTGACGAAGATGTCATTCATGATCTTGGTGTGTTGGACAATACATGAGGATGTTGTCTAGGTAGGCCTCAACACAATCGTCTAGGTATGAGCAAAAATGTTGTTCATTGTTGCCATTAATGTTGCAAGAGTGTTTCTCAGTCCAAACGGCATAACCTTGAACTCAAAGTGCCTGATAGAGTGCTTCGATGGTTGTTTTTGTAACATCCTCATCTGCGATGCAAATTTGGTGGTAGCCAATTCGTATGTCGATTTTTTTCAAAAACCTTGCTCAACATAGTTGGTCAAGAATCTCGTCCCCTTGACGTAGAGGTTAGCGGTTCTTGATTCTAATGTCTTTCAACCCTTAATCAGCATGTCTTCCACCTACCGTTAGAGCTGCATCACTTTATGATTACTAATTCTGTAAGTTCCTTTGACGTTCGATTGGCTGTCAAATTTGAGCTTGACTCGGGAGTCGATGTTGCACTTTGGAGGGATTTCCCTTGCTAGTACGATGGGAAACATGCGTTCAAATTCTTTCACAAGCTGAGCAAACTCCTCTACTACATTCGCAAACTTAAATGCCAATGAGGTTGATGATGTTTATGAGGTTGACGGGACAGTTGTGCCCACTAATTTGTTGCTTGTGATACTTAACTCAACATGGACCAAACACGCCGAGGCCCCTCTACTAAGGCATATCTTTACCTCGTGGAGCCAGATTGGCATAGCCAATGACCATTTCATTTTTAAAGTTATTGTTGCAATTCTTGTGATGTCTTCGACTACCGTGTTCTTACTTGTTGTACGTTCGCTAGATCTTGGCTACTACACCAGCAGCAAGAAAATCTGTTGCCCATGGCGTTAGATGTACACAACGATGATACTCAAAATGCTTACAAATTTTCAGGTAAAGGCAATCTCACCCGAGACTCACCTTATAGTCGATAACTTGGCAAGATCTCCAAAGCGTTATGTCTTGTAGATGCGCAATATTCGATCAATATGGGTGCTGAGTTCGCAGACAAGAAGTCGTCTATCAACTACTGTTCCCTCAAAAGCAAGAGGTTTGTGCTTCGAACCTTGATTTTTCATCAATTTAGATGTACAACTATGATATGCACCTTAACCAAGTAACGTCGTCAGACTTTTTCAACTGTTGCAACCCTTTAGTTGCACTCTCTAAAGCATTGCATGTAGTTTATCCTCGTATCCCTTAAAATGTTGTTGTATGTCATGACCCTAGTATTAGGCAATGGTAGCCATTCGGGCGGGAAATCTTTTGGCGCAACTTTTTGGCAAGGGCAACAGTTTCA
>SZWC01027605.1:0-24326 GCA_023375785.1 Penium margaritaceum | reverse complement strand
AGCCATCTCGTGGCGAATGCAGGCGCATGCAGTGCAGTGTGGGTGCAACAGCCGACGCTGCTGCAGGCAGTCACCACTGGCACACGTGTGCTCTGCTGGTGCCGTTGTGTGCAGACTTGCAACACGCCCATGGCAAAGGCGGAGGATCCGCCAATGGGTCGGTCGGAACCAACGGGTCATCCAATCAGAGCCCAAATCCGTGGGCCGCGGTGGTGGTGCAAGGTCCGATCCGCGGCTGGGCCATGCTCCCAACACAGCGCGTCGCCGCTCCCCTCCGCGGCATCTCGCGACTCATGGGCGGCGGCATCCTCCCTGCCATGGCTAGCTCCACGCCTCGGAACAAGGCCAGTGATGGTGGGATGAGCAGAAGCGGCAGCAGCAGCAGTGGCAGCAGCACTGGTGGCAGCGAGCGGCAGCTTTCCCTGCCACCTTCTTTCCAAAAAGAGCCTTGGGGTCCTGCGGCTCATGGCTCTGCCGGTGGGGGTGATGCGTTTGGGTCTGCTGGCACCCCCGTGCCCACTGCTGCTGCGGCAGGCAGTGCAGTAGACTGTGGTGTGGTCCAGGGACAGGATAGCAGTAGCAGCGGCGGCAGCAGCAGCGCGTCTACCGGCGGTCGCAAGGCCATCAGCATGTCCTTGCACCCGCAGCATGCGGTTGGGCGCAGAGAGGCAAGCCGCAGTGATTTGAGCCCCCTGGCGCTGCCAACCTTGGCCAATGATGATGATCCGACTGCTGGAAGTAATGTAGGAGCCACAGCCGCCTTGCCCTCCAGAGCTATGCCAGGGCCGAATCTTGTGCGAGTGGCGGCAGCAGCAGCCGCGGCGACTTTGGCTGCGCCAGCGGGGCTGCTGCGGCATGGCATGCACCTGCTCCACTTGCCGTGGCTGCATTCTCACCCCCGGATGTCGCAACCCTCGCAGCAGGAGCAGCAGCAGCAGCAGCAGCAGAAGTTGCTGCTGCAGCCCCTGCAAACACAAGGGTCGGGAGGGGGCTGGCAGACAACTGCACAGAGCGCAGCGACTGTGACGCGAAAGGCCGGCTTTCCTNGCCACAGCAAGTCTCGCGCCAGTGGCGGCGACAGACGGGCTGAGGAGTGTGTGTCGATGGAGGTGGCGTGCGATGGGCCGGCGGTGTGGGATCTGTCGTCTGGCCGCGTGGACGTTCTCAGCCCCTTCCTGGCCACGTGCGACGCCTTCCGAGTGAAGGTGCGGTCATGAGCTGCGAGCTTGTGCAGCATTCGTAACGACGGCTCACACATGCATGGGTGGACCTGGTGGTGAGGCGGCCGCCCTGCGTGTGCAAGCTGCTGCAGCTCTCTGATTGGCTCTCCCGATGAAGGCTGAGTGAAAGGCGAGGGTGGTGCATTGGCGGTTGCACGAAGGAAGGATTGGCCTGCCTGTTCTGGCAAGCACTGCCACGTCCTTGCATGGTCATGTCTTGCCAGTATCGTCTGGCAAAAGGGTTTTGGTCTCGTGCAGCCAAACATTGCACCACATACAAATTCCATGTGAGAGTGCACACAATGTGTTCCTCGTGCATGCAGCTGTCAGTTAAGCTGATTCCCACCATTCACTTGGGTTGCCGGCACGCACACACCCAACGTGCGCACGTGTGCACTCACGCACTCATGCACACGCACATGCGTCTGGATGTGCAGGTGAGTGGCGGTGGGGCTGCAGTGATGCTGGGTACAGGCGAGGCGTTGCTGCACTCGGGTGTGGAGGTGCACCTGCACGCCGCACACCTCACCGCCCCACGCCTCGCGTGGCGCCCGCAGGACTCATCGCGCTCCTCCCTCACACTGGCAGGTGCTGCAGCTGCTGAGGGGGCTGACAACGACGGCAGTGGAGGGGGCAGCAGCGGCAACTGGCGCCGCGCAGGGCAGCACCAGTCGGTGGCGTCTGTGTTCCAGCGTGGGAGGGGCGGGGCTGGCGGTGGTGGAAGCAGAGCGGGCGGTGCAGGGGCAGCAGCTGCGAGGCGCAAGGCGGCAAGGAAGGGCACAGACAGCGCAGAGCAAGTGTTGTTGTGGCGCCACCTTCGCTCACTGCCTCCTCCTCCCACTCCTCTGGAGGGAAGTGGGGCAGGTCATCCCGCTGCTGCTGCTGCTGCAGACGCCGGTGCTGATGCTTCACGATGGCTGGCTGAGGACGTGAGTGGCAGCGTGGTGCATGAGCATCCTCAAGGAGCGCATCCGGGTGATTCTCGAACATTAGAAGGTGGTGGGGAAGTGTCAGCTCATTGGCCTTTGGCATCGACGTCGTTGTCGTCAACATCATCATCATCATCATCATCATCATCATCATCATCATCATCATCATCATCATCATCATCATCATCATCATCATCATCATCATCATCATCATCATCATCATCATCATCACGACCACCACCAGCCTCAACATCATCCCAGGCAGCCGTAGGCTCAGCACAAGCCGTGCTGGCAGGAGGCGTTCGCGCCGTGTCATCGGCGTTGTGGTCTGGCGCCCGCCTGCTAGGCATTGGCCAACAGCAGCAGCTGACGGATGGAAGTGGGCCGGACAGGGCAGGCCATAGCCAGGCTGCTGAAGCATTAGGCGCTGGGGGTGCGAACCAGGGCATGCGGCGAAACGTAAGGCCAGGCAAGACACAGTCCAAGGCGCTGAAGGGCGGGGTTGGACGTGTGCATGAGGTTTGGGTCATGGTGGCCGAGGGTGGCACCACCATCTGGAAGGACAGCACCACCCGCAGATAGAACAAGTTCCCAATTCAACTCATGTCGTCCCACCCCAGGAGGGGGGGGGGTAAAGCCCACCCCAGCTTCTCTCTCAGACCCCGTTGTGTAGATCGTTACATGGAGGCTTCTAGACAGGTCTCCACCAACCTGTGCGGTGATGGCTCCTGTTGATGGCACCTCCATAGACTCGTGGTTAGGCATCCATCGGTCGTAATGTCACAGTGGCAAAGGAATGAAAACTCAACGCTTGTGGTGCTTGGTGGTATTGGTTTGACGTGTCATGCATAGTGTTTGTGTAGGATTTGTTTGGTATCCGGAACAGGCTTCAGTTCATTGTCCATTCGACCAAACAGCCTGTATGCCTCCTCAACCAATGACAAAGAAACATTGCTACCCTTCTTTCTTACACGTGGACGAGCTAGTGGACCCTCCCCCACTACAAGGTGCTCAGCGACGGAACTCTACCGATGCAATGCCGAGAGGATGGGGTACTCATTGGTTCCATATCGGCGGAAAGTTTCACCACTGCTTTGAATGGGTGAGAGGGATAGACACCAGAGGTGGAGGAGGGGCAACAGACAAATACGCATTGTACACCTTTCTCTCATGGGGCACATCTGACTGTTTTACCCTGTGGCCTTCAAGAAGCCATTAGGGGAGCTTGGTAGCATTAGAATTACCCAGGGCGCTGTAAGCTACTATAAACTGGAATATGGCACAGAAAAGGACAAGTTACAGAACACAACAGCATGCTATAAGTTCATCGCACCACCGACACCCCTGCACAGTGTGGAATTACACAAGTTGCAGTAAGAATAACTTACCACCAATAAATCACTCTCGAATGCACCCGTGCACATTTGAGCCGAACAATCCTCTTGTTGTTGGACATTCAATCATTTTGTTTACAAGACGAGCACTCTCCACAGAGCTCCATATACGTGCAAGTGAGTAAACCAACATGGCTGTAGTTTGCGATGAATCGAACAAAGCTGCAAATTAACACACGTGCAGGTCCAGTTAATACCTCAATGGATTTATGTTGTAGCAATCTGCATTTGTACTTTTTTGGGCTTGCGCCTATGATCTTGCCAACAACACTACTTGATGTTGTGTTGGTCTAATGCGCATAATTTCCATGCATACCCACATACACTATAGCATCATGGGAAACATGACTGCATCCTTGTGCCTTTCACAGATCCATGGTTGGTGTGGCTAGTGTGTAGCTTACAACGACACCCTACGGAAACATACATGGCAAGTGCTTCGACACGCAGAGGTATGCAATGATCCGCATGGGATGCGCCATGGTGGTAATGTGAGACAAAAGCTTGCTTCCGAAATTTGTTACCCAATGGCACAAGTGTGGAGTTCAGAGAGCAAGAGCCAGTGAGCCTGGTGTAGAGCGTGCGAGGAGCACATCGACAGCAAAACCGCCACCGGGGGGTCGAGCCCAACCTCTTGGCAGAAACCGAGGAAGGCTACTCACCTCGACACAGGGCTAACCTGGTTGGGTGGCCCCTCAATGATCAACACCCCACTAACTGAAACAGTTCCAATTTCTCCACAACTGTCAAATGTGTGGAGATAGCCCTGGTATCCTATTGTGTCAAAGGACAAGAGCTCCCGCAAGCAATAGCAAACCAACGAGGAGCATCATCATGTGGCTGAGAGCCACCAAGTGGTGAGCTGCAATCGGCGATGGAATGGAGAAGGTCCGTCATGTAGATCTCCATCTTGTAGCAAAAGCCTCAGTCCAGTCACTCACTTGTCCACCTACATACAGTGTGATGGTAGAGGCATGTAAAGGAAGACAAGGGGCACTAAAGGAGTGACTGGTTACAACTCAAAGACCAACATTAACAGCTACCTCCCAATTGCTGATTCTTATGGGGTCATGTTGCTTGATTTTTCCAAAAGCCGCCGCTCTTGGCTTTATCCAAAGAAGTATGGCTCGACCCTAAGGGTTGTGATAGGCTCCACTTTGTGTGTAAGGTGTGAGTGGGGCTCGCTTCACTGTGATAGCTTCATTGTCTCCCACTTGGAAATCTAGCTTTGTACTCGCTCTTCTCTATCTGTGGAAGTATAGGATCCATGGTGTTGCTCGCTATCTCAAACTCTCTCACTCCCCTCCTCACTCATTTCCCTTAACTACCGTAGTGATCTTTGTATTCGTTCAAAACAGTTATTTTTCATGCTCCCACGAGCACCACCATAATTCTGAGTGGTTTGGGCGAATCACTTGTCTTGTTTTGAAATCCCAACTTCAACACAAAAAGAAACATAAGAATCGGAAATGAGCTCGCTCGACTGAACGGGGGGCTCACGTCAATCATTGAGCTGTACTCGACTGCTGACTTGAGTGCACTCTGATGTGTCAGCAAAGCAACGGGCTCACTTTGCTGACACGTCAGAGTGCGCTCGCCCTAATCAGCTGCAGGCGCTCTTTTTTTGTTTTTGTGTTTTTTGGTGGCGGTAGATAAGCCTTAGTGGTGGTCACCCTTCCATCTGGCACCATTACAGTGGGGGCTTATAGCTGAGCTGCGCCCCTGATGGCAAAAGCCATCCCAGCTTAGGTACCCATCAGGTAAAAACCTGCAGGGTTATGTGGGACTTCCATCCTTACAAAGGATGATCACCCACTAAACATCCACCACTAAGGGTATCTTTTCCACTGGTTGTAACCATGTGAAAGGGGGTTCATGGACCGGTTTTAACCGCTTCCCTGAAATACTCAGCCCCCCGAGTTGTTTGAAAAGTTGTTCCAGATTGATTTTAAGGCTTAATGTATAACTTGTTATCCCCCCCACGAGCTAGCGTGGGGGGGATAACTTGCTGTCGATGTAACAGATAGGTGGGTCTGATGTCCAGTGACCTAATACTTTGCGCAAATTCTTGTTTTGTTTCTTGTTGTGGAGGGATAGTAAATAGGTGTTTATTTGGTGGATGAAAGTGTCAAGTATGCGGTTAACTAGAAAGGCAGTTGATTCTTTGAAACTCTTTTGGTTCTCTATTGAGATTTTACACCTGTAGGACCAGATCTCAGAAAAGAAAGTGGCTCGTAAGATTTGCCAGATATAGAGCCTTGGGTGTGAGAGCGAGAAAACAAAGATAGAGTGTGTATGAGCAGAGCAGATGTATGTGTGGCTGCTGATGAGTTTTTGTGCTGTTTTTTGGATCCTTCCACAGAGTTGAAAAGCATGACAGATTGTTCCTCGAAAGAGTTGACGAAGAGGGCAAATGTTGACAAAGGGCGGAGGAAAGAACTTTATTCTCTCGGAAACTTGCAGACAGCGAAGTAAGATTTTAAGAGTTTTGTCCTTCTGCCTTGGGGCCAGAAAATCTGCTGAAATGAGATCAGTGGCTGCGGTTGTGGTGGCTGTTGTTTCTGTCTGAAGAGGTGCTTGATTTTGACTATCTTGCTGCCATTTGTCCGTGTATTCCAACTTTTTTATTGTATTTTGCGAGAGATTGTCATATGCTTGCATCAGTTTGGGAGTTTTTGTTGTTAGATGCCAAGATGGATGGAAGACGTTCTGAGCATAGCCTATGAATTCTCCATCTGCCACGTGGACCGGTGTCAGGCAATTAATGTCTTGATAAGGTCTTTCCTCAAAGGATGTTTCCATAATACTTAGATCTTTGTGAACTTCTACCGCCTTAGTGATGTAAAATTTCTCTTCTTTTGTGATTTTGTAGAGGAGTTGTGGGGGAGCTTCGGTGTAAGATGTGAAACACCAATATTGGAAGAGGTCTATGCCATCTTCCTTCTCATCAATAATTGCTTTTTTCCAAGTTAGTGGTAGTTGATCCCGTGTTTTGTTTAAGAAATTTCTGTCTTGGACAGATAGCTTGGATAGGTCCAGGGGATGGAAATGTATTGTGAGGTTAGCTGCTAATTCAGGGAACAAGTGTTTAACTTGGATCTCCTGATCATATAAAAAGGCTTCCCTTTGGTCAACACCGAAGGGTTTCCCTGCTTTATTCAGGAGGAATATGCTGAAAGCCAGATTTTCTTCAAAGAGCTCATGACGGTGCAGGGTTGGTGGGGAAATTGTGGGGTTTGTGTGGCGAAAGTCTTTGAGATTGTCGTACCAGCGCGAGCGCTGAGTTAGCTTGTTTTTTAGAATGTCCGGGTGGGACAGAAAGAAATGTCCCTTCTTTTTTAAACTGTCAAACATGCATGCTAAAAATTTCCATTGCTCTTGACTAGGTGTTAAGATTTTATGGACCCGGAGTGCGCCCTGTGCCTGAATGGCTACTTGAGGACAGGTTACACCGAGACCACCTTGCTTCTGTGGTGTGATCGCTAGATTTTTATTGACAAACCGCAGTTTACAATCCTTTTTGGTCCTGGATAAAAAATGATACCTAATGTTTTCAATCTGCCATAGATTCTCCGAGGGGGGGGGGGGGGGGGGGTGAATGTCTGATCTATACAGAAATTTGGGGGAGAGATATCCGTTTACAATACAGCACTTGGTAAGAAGAGGGAAGTCTTGCTTTCTCCAAAATTCTACGGCTTGTTGGAGTTGGTCTCGAGTAGAGACCCACATTGCCGTAGATGAGCAATCTTGGTCGAGGTTTAAACCTAAGCCCGTTGTGGATGTTCTGTGCTAGGGTATATTGCACTGACTAGGCGTGTTGTATCCGGTCCAGCTGGCAGAATGAAGGTTTTGGATGCGTTCGCTTTTCGGCCAGTCAGTTACCTGCAGTCATTAAGGATTTCTGACGCGGTGTTAAGTGCCTCCTGCTCCTTAGCCAAAATAGTCGTGTAGTCTGTGTATGCGCCAAACGTTGGGATGGGGTGTCTTGTTCTTACTGGTTTGGGTATTCTGGCTTGAAGCAGTTGGTTTAGAGATTCCATACCTATTATGAAGAGTAAAGGAGCGATGGGACAACCTTGTCTGACGCCTGTTCTTGTAACGATTTGAGAAGATTTGTGACCATTGACCAGGAAACTGGTTTTTGTGTTAGTTAGAGTTGTGCGAATCCACTGAACAAAGATTTTTGGGAAACCCATAGCATGCATTGTGTCATACAGGTGGTCGCGGTTCAGCGTGTCATACGCCTTCTCAAAATCGGCAAGCACGAAGGTGAGGTTGCCATTCGAGCATTGAGCCCAATGTTATAAGTCGAAAATGCATGAATGAGGGTCTTTAGAATTCCTCCCGTGTACAAACCCGGTCTGTTCCAGGCTGATGATATATGGGGTAACCTTTTTGAGACGCTGAGCTAGAATTTTGGCTAGGAATTTGCAACTTGAATTAAGGAGAGAGATAGTTCTTTAGTTCCTTATGTCTGTGTGATCTCCCTTCTTAAAGAGGAGGCAGGTCACTGAGTCTGTGAAGGTTGGGTGGCTACTAGGGTCAGCTGAAAACTCATTGAAAAGCGTTTGTAGCCTGTGAAGGATATCATGGGGATTTGCTTGATAGAATTTGCTTGGTAGACCATCTGGGCCTGGACATTTTCCCTTTGGGGATGTTTTGATGGCTTCCTTGATTTCTTCTAAAGTGATGGGGCTACACAGGTTTGTGTAGAGTTTGGATGGCACTTGTGGGAGAGCTGGGAGGTTTGGTCTTGTTTCAATGACTTGTGGTGGAAAGTATAAACTCAATGTAAAAACTAGAGACCACAAGATGCATAGATTTTAAGTCACTTGTGATGAGATTATCCTTAGTTCTTAGGGCTGTTATGGCCACAGCTTGCTTCCTTGCGTTGACGAAGCTTGAGAGGAATTTGGACGGGGTATTGCGTCCATCAAAACAGTTAAGGTGAGCCACATAATGTAGATGTAGTTGGTGGATAGAGCGTATTTGGTTAGGGAGATCTCAAGGTTTTGTATCCTTATGCAGATCTGCATGTCATTGGGATTCTTGCATTTTGCCTATTGGGTCTTGGAGAAGTTGTTTTTCCATCGTCTGTATTGTCTTTAGTTTCCTTTTATGCTCTTGATCACTGAAGGACTTTAGATTGGTTTTTATGGCTTTGATGAAGCTCTCCCATTGTGGAGAGTGGTCTGTTTGGATAATGTCTTGTCCTTGGGGGAGTTCTAGTATGGAGGAATTCATCTTCCAAAGCCATTTGCCCATGCCTTGGGATGAACTGTGCATTATTGTGAGAAGGGGTGCGGCAATGTGATCAGAGATAGAAGATGACAGGGGGATGTGTGAGCAGGTTATGACATGGTTGTTGTAATAACCACTATGGTCGATATGATCGATTCTCAATGGGGTCTTGTGTGTTGCAGAGTGATACGTGTAGGTAATGGACGAGGGATCAAAGTTCCTATAGGAGTCTGTGAGGTTGAAGTCTTTTAGTATGTTCGAGAGGGTTGCAGCATCTTTGGATTGTTTCTCTGGGAGTCTGTCTATATTCCAGAGAGTAGTGTTGAAATCACCTAGGAGGATGTCTGTTGGTGAGGAGGTTAGAAAATCAAGCAGAGAGGGCCAGAATGATTTCCTGTCTTTATAGTTTGGGGGAGCATAAACACTAGTGATTATGCAACTTAGTTTTTGAAAAGAAAAGGTATGTTAAGCAATCCTAGAGGAATTTGATTGATTCGACTTGAGGACTTCAACTTTCCTGGGATTATAGAGGAAACATACCCACCTGTGTGAGGAGAGTCTGATAGGGTGGCCAGGAAATTCCACTTTTTGAGACGCTTTTCCAGAAGAATGGTTTTTTTCCTGAGTGTCCAATCGTGAGTCAAAAAAAATCACTGCTTCTGGTTTGTGGAGATCCAGGAGGGCTAGAAGATGGGATATCTTGGCATCACTTGTGATGCTGTTGATGTTTAGGCAAATAATAGTTTTTTTTTTCCCCTTCTTCTTCTTCTTCTTCTTCTTCTTCTTCTTCTTCTTCTTCCCGTGTGGTAGACTTATTTTGTTTGAGCTGTTCTCTTTTGGATTGCCAGGCCTGTTGTTTGGGACCCGTTTTGTTTATATTTAGGGGGGTTAGGGGGGGCACAGGTGTCTGGGGAGCGATGCTGACAGAGGTACATTTAGACTTCTTCCTGTTTGACCAGTGAAGTTGGTGTGGACCTTTCCTTTTCCTGGAGCTGACTGAGGGAGCCTGTTCTCTTGCGGTAGTTGGACATTGATGGGGTTAGAGGAAATGAAGGGCAAGGAGGGGGAGATCTGGGAGCATAGACATTTGGATTTGAGAGTCTTGTTGAGATGGGGGTTCTGCAAAAGCAACTTGTTGGGCTGGGAGACTTGTATCTTGGAGATGTTGAAGGGTGTGTGGGAGGAGACTTTCAGGGGAGCTCGAGATTGGAGAGGCAGGTTTTGAGGAAGGAGAGCGGGAGGGAGGGAGTATTGTGTTAGCGGTAGGGTTCATGAAGGGAAGGTTTGGGGTTTTCTGGAGATTTATCTCTGTTACAGACAGAGGCAGGGGCACATTATGTGATCTATGAGTTTTTTAGTCTTCTGAAATGAGACGGGTGTGGGAACACAGAGTTAATGCAGTGACTGGAAGTTGTATAGTTTGGACAGCTATAAGACTCTGATCATCATGGGGCCATTGTTGGCGGCTTGATCTGAATAGACTTTGAATTATGGGGTGAAAAGCTTTGAGGAAAGCGATGGTGGGGGAGGCTCCAGGAGATGTCTGTGATGAGATAGAGAATGTAGATTTGGGGTGGAGAAAGACAATTCTGGTTTTCTTGTAGAAGTGTTTTGGCTGTGAACTTAATACTGCATGGGATAAGGGGATCCAAGGGCTGTGTAGCTGAGGAAGGAATACATGGCTATCCCATGTTTTGTTATGAGATTGAGAGTATTTAGATTGGGCTTTACCGGACATATCCGACTCATCAGCACTCAGAATTGAGTGCCTCAGGAGCGTTGTACTAGCAGTATGAGTATGTGGAGGGGATACTGGAAAAAAGGGCAGGAACCAGAGGACGATGTTGGGATTACAGATTTTTGGGTTGCGTTTTGTCTTACCATTATTCAAGAGGACACAGCTGAAGGAGAAGTTGTGAAGGGGGAGAGGGAGATGAACAGAGTAGGGTGGGGGGGAGGGCAGGTAGGTGATGCCAGGGAGGGGGTCAGAATGAAGTGGATTTATGGAAGTGATAGATGAGGACAATTCTGGTACACATAGAGCGAACTTATTCCGCGAGGGAGAAGTCTAAAATGTTGGCCTGTGCTGGAAATCCCTGCTTATACTGCACTTCTCCAAATTCTCAGAGGCTATGCTAGGTTGTAGAGAACATGAAGGAGTGACTGACAGAGCTAATTTGCCAGGGGAAACGCGTATGCCGCTGACAGGACAGGAGCCATTTGGACGGCACAAGTTGTGAGCCAACTTTGAATCTGGTAGCTGGTAGGAAGGCTGAGGAGCCAGCGGGTCAAGCTGTGTAGCAATCACGGCCAGGGCAGCGACACTTGATGCAGAGGAGTCCAGAGAGCTGTGATCATAGTGAGGGGCATGCCTGCAGAAAGGAGACGATGAAAACAAAACAAGGGGATTGGATTTAGAGGGGGGACCAAAGGTAGCAATGCCAAGATTTTTGGGTATGTGGTGAGTCTGAGAACCTGAGAGCATCACAGGTTGAACTTGCGCTTGAGAACCTCGAGGTCGTTGTTCACATTCACGACAAGCAGTTCTTGGGTCGGGTTGGCCTTGTATGCCAAACGAGCATTCTCGTGAGTCTGACTGCTGATGTGCTCAAGCAGTCCCTCGAGAGAGGAGCCAGCGTAGCCGCCGCAAGCTAGTTAGTTGCAGACATGCCACTCGACCTTCCTGCCAGCATTGGAGAAAATGATGCCCTTGTCTGTGCACCAGAGGGTAGAGAAGGTGGAGTTGCCGATCTGACGGTCTACAGCCAGAGTGACAAAGTATTAGCCAAGAAAGGATAGAAGAGGTATGGACAAGTGGAAAAACCTTACCGCAGTGGTTGTTCACTTCAGCAATAGTGCGAACATTGTTCAGCAGGTGTGAGCGGGTGACGGGAAAGAGATTATGGTACTCAAAGTGGTGGTTGTTGTTGTTGCAAAAGTTCCAAACCAGCCCTGAAAAGTTCAGAATGATTTTCTGCGATCTTCCTGGAAGCGTGAAAACCAGAACGACTTCCAAACAGTCCGGATCATCCAGGTGGGGGATCGGAATGCCAAGAATAGTTGAGGTTGTGATGCCCATGATGGGCTAGACAAAGCGGTGCAGATACTTGACACCTGCCACGTAAGGCTTGCTGCGGCCTTCCGGGATATAGGCTGTCAGAAAGTGAATCACGTCCTCAAAGGCAAAGCAACCAGGAGCATTCCGGAGAGAAAAAGTCATTTCCTTGGGATGGCATAGCTTGTGGGCCTCAAACTCCGGCAACGTGATTTTGGTCACAAAGACTTCAATCCTTGGTTCATGCACTGAAGAGAAGGGGAGAGGGTTAGAAAGGTATGAAATCTTAAGTGCCATTGCAGACAAAGATCCCCCGTAGAGAAACAAACCTGCGGCTTGAAAGATGTATGGAGAATGAGTGACAGCCAGACCAGGGATTGTCCCGTCATAGTCCATCACTTGGACCGAGTACTTAGCCATCAGAGTCTTCCCCGGAAAACGGTTTCAGAGGCAAGAATCTTTGCAGTGGTCAGCATGGTTGCGGACACTCTACCAGGGTGATGGCGATTCAGCACCTCCAGGAAAGACATGGCAATGCGATTGCCCAGATTTGCAGCTGTATTGGGAAATATGAGATAAAAGAGTTCGTGGAACTTCTTAACACAGCCTTCAAAGCTAATACCGGCTTGGTGGTTGACCGCCATGCATTGCACGGTGTTGCAGGCCAGAAGGAGGCGGCGAGTTGTTTCCACATCAGCAGGGAGAGGAGCATGAGCAGAGGCACGTACCAAGTTATTGTTTGCTGCTAGTGGGTCAGGTTGGGGGTTGTTGTCACCGGAGCCGTCAGAAAGGCTGCTGGAAGCCGGAAGAGTCGCGGTTTTGCGTGGTGGACGGCCCGGCCAGAGGTGAGCCATGTTGTTCAGATCGGACAAAGGTGGTGGCGGGGGGTTTTTGCAACAGAAAGGTGCCCGAGGTTCAAGCAGAGTGCCCGGTTCCACCTGAACAAAACGAGCACGTGGATGAGTATGTGTCAGAAGGGTACAGATTGTCTTGAAGACTGAAAGAGAACCGACCTTCCTCCGGTTCCATGGGGTCCGGCACTGGAGCTAGCTTCCTCTTGGATTTTGACTTGTGCTTGGAAACGTGAGCAGGTGGTTTACCTCCAGCCGCATGAGCATAGTTATTGGTGACCTCCGCGGTCTGAGAGAGGCCATTGATCGGTTGAAGTTCTTTCTCAGTGTGAATACCTTCCATGTGGGAGGGGCCTGAAGTGAGAGATCGGCAGAGCGAGGTTAGACGGAGAGCTGATAGCCATGGATGGCGAGCGTAATGTCCGAGCGTCAGAATGAGACAGGAGGTTGCAGAGATTGTTTTTATTGTGGGATTGGTAGCTTTGCCTGCCATACATGTGTATGGGAGCAATGCCAAGGCTGGTGGGATAGTTTTGCCATCCGTACTTGCGTACGGGGGGAGAAAAGAGTAGTGGTAATGTAGCGAAGAGCTGACCAAAGGAGGGGCTTGAAGCCAGTAGACATGAAAGACTTGGCACTGAAAACGTACCTGTTGCCATGGTTGCCGGAAGACAGGGTACTGAACACAGTTGAGGAGAGGAAGGAAATCTGGCCTGGAGAGCCACGAATGAAGTTGGTGCGTGGGGCCGGAGACTAAAGAACTCGACCCAGTTCTGGAGAAAGGCCTGGCGGACAACACTGACGAGGACCCCGGGAGACAATAGGAGCGGAAAACAGGTTCCTCCGGGTTCTTCCTTTTTAAAGATAAGCCCACTTCTTTGGAGGACTTGTCAAAGCCTGAGATTAACTGGAAAGCACAATCTTCGGATCTTGTCTGAAGTAAAAAACAGCTATGGGATTGTTGGAGAAGGGGTCCAAAAATGCCGAAAGCGGGAAAACAAAATTCTATGCAGAGCGCATGACTCGCGGACACTTGTTCATGAAGCATTGTGAATACCGGAGCACACAAATGAGCATGCCCATTGAAGGACCGGACCTTATGGATCAGGGTGGGGGCAGAGAAAGTCGTCTGCGCAAAAAGACCCATGATCAGAAACAGATGGTGAAAGGAGCACCATGACATGCTTCGGTGTTGAGCTGGTGGCTCTTGAATCCTCGTCGATGCGGTCGATGTCGACTTCAGAGAGCCCCGGCAGATGGGCGATGTCACCAGCGGTGTTGTCAGAGTCTTGATCAACGAAGATGCTCAGTTGGCTGCCGTGATTACCGGGGCCGCCATGTTGATTGCCAGCCTGTAGGTAGAGGTCTACGTTAATTGTGGCATTGTGCCAAGGGAGAGAGCTGAGAGCGGCTGAGAGGGGCTGAGAGCGGCTGAGAGCAAATCGCAGCACAGGTGAAAGTAATGTATGATAGTTCATCATTCTTAGACGCGCTCGTCCGAAGCGGCCATCGTTTGACGACTCAAATATACAAGGTCAAACACTGATTTCTTCAAGCAAAAAGATGTCGAGGAGGGCCTGAAAAGGACTGGTGGGCAAATTTTAGTATCCAATGCTAAAACAGGTCTGTTATAAGAGAATCAGTACATGAGATAAATGAGGGCCAAATTGGGAAAATTCAAAGATCACTTGATTTGTTTTGAAAAAGTGAAAGAATACAAGAATCACTGCCGTATTTGTATGAGAGGGTTGAGGAGAGAGATCTCTCCATCGTGCACCCACTTGCCTCTTTGAGTGTGGAACTTGAGGTTGGGACATCTTCATGTACTAGGTATGAGATTCCGGCACATGGAAAGATCCCCAACCTCGAGTAGGAGGCCAAAGTCAGGTCATAGTCATAATGCACCCTGCTGTAGCAGCCCGCGTGTACGTCCTAGGCTGCAATAATGCAACAGTTACACAGTCTGCACCAATCACTATGTACATGGTAGGCTTCTGTCAACCCGCCTCTTCACGGGTCACATATGTACACCTAGGTTCATGAGCAGCTACATCTCTTCCATGCACTAGCCACCACAGATGCACCATCAATTGTAGCAATGAAAATTGCCACTACCATCACACTTCCTCTCATCCATCTCGGCTCTTACTTCGTTGTCGAAGGTTTAGAGATAACTACAGCTACAGTGACAGTAGCCTTGTTGCCTCCCTTGGCCCATGCCATCCCTGCTATCTCTTGAACAGCTATTGCATAGACCGTAGCAAAGAAATTCACTACAGTAATCAAGACTTCAAGTTCCACATCAGCCATAACCACATGACCAACAACGTCAGTATTTCCACTGCCATTATAACCACAGTTGTGGTGGCAACCTAATCGGCTCTTTGTACTATTCTATCTTCTGCTCAGTCTTCCTATTCCCCTTGCACTGCTCTCTCTGCCGCTGTTCTCAGTGCTTGTTACTCTTCTTGCTCACTCAAGTGGAAATAGCAATAAGAGAGTCACAAGCTACACCAACTTCAACCCTTTTTTCGCAGCCATGGCTTTCCCGTGACCATGGTTGCGACGGACAAGGGAGGGGGGTTGGTCATGGTGGCCACAGGCAAGGTGGCAAAGGTCGAGATAGAGCATGTACAATTCCCCCTCTTCCTCCCTTGGCACCACATGTAAGGACTGCGGCCAGTCTGGCCACTCAGCTCCTAAGTGACTTCATCCTTTCGATGATGCCCATCATCGAAAGGATGAACTACCATACAAGCCCAAAGTGCTTCCATAGCGTCACCTCTAGTATCTTTTGTGAGACCCCCATGTCCAAAGTAGTGGATCCTAAAGTGTATCCTCTTTTTTCTCATCCTTGAAACCCAAGAGACTGCACCACGTCTAACTTGTGCCTTCTTGGCCCTTTGGCTCCTCATGGAGTCCTCCTTCCAGATACTCTCTTACCACGTCCTATTGCCTTCCTACAACATGTTACCTCCCTAGCTGCACGATGGTGACCTCCCTTGTGGCAACTACAGCATTGATTGTTTTCATGATGATAGCCAATTTCCTTAGTACAGCATCAAGAAAAAAATATGGACCTCCCGCGTCATCATGATGAGAATAACGCGATTGTTCTTAGATCCACGTCTTGAACACTGCCTTGTTTATTGTCGCCCTCGGCCTTTGGCGGCGTTGATGTACCAGATGGATTAGCCTCAACTCGTTGATCCTCTAGCTTCATGATCATTGATCATTGGGGCACATACTATGGAATATTCCCTTATGAATCATTTGTCGCCTCTAGTTTTTTGTTCCGCTTCAATGGAACTCGCTCAGGCCATTTTCTACCGGTCTTAGGTGTGCATGTTTGTTTTTTTAGTGAAGGGGGGATTTTTTTCCTGTCCAATGGGTTGTATGTTCTTGACGCTACGATGAGCTTCATGTTTGACCACGGTGGACAACCAGGGCATGGAATCTCTATCCTGTCGTGGTGTTGGTGTTATCTCCAAGTAATCTTTTGGTCCTTTTCTTCTTCAGGTATTACCTTGCGATCAATGTTTTTCGTACTCATTCGTCTCTTTCAATACATTATGAATCCTGTATTTCTCCCTGCGTCTGGTATCTTTATCCACTATTTGCCTTTAAACACATGTCTCTATTCATTTCGATATGCAATTGTGTCCCTCAAAGTCTCCTCCTGCATGATGTCATCTTTTTTTCAGCTGAAGATGTCTACACGATGACCTCCACCTCGCCCCCATCTTGGGTTGCGTCATCATTGTGTTGTTTCCGAAAGACCTTCACATTGTTTGGCCATCAGACCTTGTCTGCCTCTATATCTTTCTTAGCATGTCCATGTGATCTATTCCTTGCTTCAAGGATCCTGTCCATTATCATGCCGTTGAGCCTCTTTAATTCTCTCTATCAACGTGATCTTGACAGACTTACCTTCACTCATAGTATTTTATGGCTATCTCCATTAGGAGGGGGTTGCTGAAGTGGTTACTCTTGTTGCTTCCTCTTATCACGATAACAACTCTTCTAGCTATGGTGCAACTACGGTGCAACGAAAATCATTCTTTGGTCTCACGAGGAAAAGTGCAGGGGCAAGTAGGGCGCAATTAAGGCACAACTAGGTTGCAACTAGGCAACAACTAGTGTGTAACTTGGATGCAATGAAGGCAAAATAATGCAACAACTAAGGCACAACGAGGACTCAATTATGATTTATCTAAGGTGCAACATGGACAGAAGTAGGACATAGCATAACTAAGAGGTAATTAGGGTCAAAACTAAGGTACAAGTGGAGGAGCTTTGTGCACTATAAGCAAGCTCACTACCATAACATTCACATGGTTAACGCATGCCTCAAAGTTTATCCAAGTGTCTGAGATGTCCCTTCAAATTAGTTGATATGTTAGTATAACAATGCCATGTTTATGATTGCAATGATGTGCATCACGTACTTCATCCTTTTAGTGGACTGGACGGATTTCTTGGCCGACTTGGCCGAAATCATGGTGCTTGAGGGTCTCCGACCCTCAAGCCACAACATCAAATAGCCCGTAGGCCCCCCCCCCCCCCCCCCGCTTGGTCCACAGGGCGCTGGTCTCACACTAAAGTCTTCCTACGAAGATTGAGCCACCCTCGGCATTCGCACATCAAAATCAAATCCTAGTGCTATAATGTTTTGACAAAATCCTTGGCTGGCTAGGGTGAAACTACGATTGTTCGGGGTCCCTGTTTGTCATGTCAACCTGTTCATCCACCCACAAGCTAGGGATTCCCCCCTCGATCCACGCGGTGACAACCATGCACTAAAACACTAGGCCCATCCTTTCATGATGCTCGAATTGATGCACAAGTTCAAATCTCAAAATAGGTTTCTTTTTCCTACACATTTTGTTCGCAAGATTTCCCCCTTATTGATTTATCTTTACATTTCATTGTTAAGAGTAGTTTGTTTCCCACTTAAGATGTTGCATGTTACACCCTCTAATTTTTGTCTACCGGCTTGGTTTTGAATGCTTTTGGCAGTTTTAGGATTGCTTTGTGGTCATTTGTGTATCCTAGTTTATACCAAATACGTGGTGTTTTTGGAAGCCACCTTGCTGGTCACCATTTTCTGCAAAAAACGGACGAGTTTCTTGGCCAAAACCGCAGTGATTGAGGGTCTCTGACCCTTAACCCATTCCATCTAACCCTCCACAGGCGAGATCCATTTCAAGCCACGTGACACATTGGCACTACATTCCTCCCACACACGAATGGTCCCGCCCTTGGTGTCCAAAATGGGTGTTGAACCCTGGCGCTTTGATACTAAATGTAACGAACGGACAGGATCCTTGGCCCACTAGTCCAAAATCGTAGTGTTTGAGGGTCTCCAACTGCGAACCCATCCCATCTTCGCCCCATAGGCCAGGTCTAGTTCAAGCTACGTGACATACTGGCGCTACAATATCCTCGTTTGTATTTTGAAGGGCCACATATTTCCCTTTCAACATCCCAGTAGGTCCGTCATTGAGGTCAACGGTGATACAACTTTTTATTAAAAATATGTGTTTCATCATTGTACATCATACAATGATGCTACACACAGCAAATGGCATGGTCCCCAAATGAGGGCATGGCATGGTCCCAAATGCGGTTTACCTCGCAATGGAAGTGAGGATTGAGTAGCCAAATTCCAAACATTTTGAAAAGGAACACATCGTAACCTTTAAATCCAAATCAAAAGGTTGAAGAGCGGTCTCTATTGGGTTTTCTTGCGCATTTTGGGGCTTGACTTCCGCAAGTTATGTGGCGTCTGTCTTTTGATGGGTTCAAACCGCAACCTTTTGCTTTTTGCCCAATCACGACACTTGAATCATTCGTCATTATCCTAGAAAAGACCGGTCGCCCGTGGAGCGATCTAGCTATAAGGGTGTGTTTGAGTCTATGCAGTGAAGATCATTGTCATAGTGAGCTACAACAGGGGATGTCGCAGTCCGGTTTAGGGTGTTGACTACGGACAGATGCCCATCGTAGAATTGAGTTCGTCATCCGACCGCGTTGACTTGCTACTACGTTGACTATGGTGGGACAGAATGTGTTCCTTGGAGTAACGATAGTCAAAATCCCGTCCTTTAGTGGTCAATGCGTAGTGCACCATGAGGTCGCAGTTTGCTACAAAGACACCCAAACAGACCCTAAATTGTGAGCGTCAAATATGGTTATGTCGATTGATAAGAGCTGGACGTACACTCAACTCGACGGCATGTAGATTTTGAGGACATCCAACCAGCGGGTTGAAAGCTCTTTAAGGTTTGGTTTGGGTAATGCTACATTGGACCTAGCTGTCCTCAAAACCTGCGTGCCACCGAGTTGAGTGAACTTCGTGACGAGTGCGAATACTGTGCGATGGATGTCCTTAAGCTTTGAGCAGATGCTTGAATGGGACCCGTGAAAGGCTTGATCAGCGACCATCGAGGGTCTGGAGAATGTCGATTGTGTATGCAACATTACCCAAACACGCCCTAAGTTTCGGTGGTAGATCTTTGTCCCGAAGCACCTGCCAGACTTGAACCCTGCCACATCAGCATTTCAAGGCTAGTCTCGCTCAATCTCATGACTAATCTCTCATGACTGAAAGCTTACTTATGATGCGAGGATCACTGTGAAAGTCATCGGACTCTGGTGACCCATGTATGAGGCATTCACGCGATGTTTCCAATCAAGACTAAGGTGCATTTGGCCTCAGTCGACTCCTGGCTGCAGATGGACGGATACACTCAGGCACCGTGTTGATGTATTGGAGGGGCCAGCATCTAAATGGTGATGGAGGCCGTTTCGTGGCAACATTCGCTACCGAGCAGAAGAGTGTCGCATTTTCTCCTGGTGTCCACGCTCCGCTGGTGTCAGGTAGATTTGGCCGGCCAACATCGATTTTCATCGCCTGGAAATCTTCAGTAGGCAGCGTGATGTTTACGATTTTTCCATCGAGCGACTGGGATTTGTCGGCGAATGTTCGGACAAACGCGTATCACCAAAAAGCATGTTTCAAGAAAGCAGCATCACGATATTGTTTTTTGAAACTTCCATTTGAAAATGGAAAATATTTGTCCACAAGTAAATACATGGAATCATTATGAGAAGACACAACCTTTCTTTTCCCTCTTGGTTAGTGAGTGAATTGTTTAAAAAAGATGCTTTCTCAGAAATGACGGCGGAAATGTCTGGAAAGTCGTAAAGAGAAAAAAAAGCGAGAAAAACGCCTATTATCACGAGGTTTCGAGATGCTACAGCCGTAGATGTCAGATCCAACAAACCTGTGTACCTTTTTCCATGCAATCCATTGGATAGGTCGCTATATGTAAGAAATGGTACATTTGCGAGGTTCATGAGGTAATGAATATCACAGCACCGTAGCGAACCGCTCTTTCATCTAGATGCTAACATCGCACGTGCAATTCGGGTGCATCAACACGATGCCACAGGGAACGGCAACAGACCATCGCATTTGCTGGATCGCGATTTAGAATATAGAATTATCTTCCACGTATTCTCCATCACGAGTTGAATCACGAGTGACATCATGAAATGACCTTTCGAGCTAGACGCTTACATACAATCAACACCTTCCAAGTAGGCCCTAGGCACCATTAAGGGTTGAGTAACTTTGCTTTGTAAAACTCGATGCACACTCAGTTAACTCCGATACACAGACAGGTGAACATGTGCCTACATATCTAGATGCAAACAGAGAAATGACTTATGTTGGTCATGAAGTTACAAAAACAAACAATGGCACATGAATACTGCACATCAGACAGGATGGAAGGTTGGTGGAATTTCCGGGTTCCAAACAAGGACCGATATCACCTTTTGAACCTCTTCATCAACTCGAGAATTGAGAGAAACATGGGTCTGGCGCGATGAACGTGATTTGCAACATCGAGATTGAAAGCACCGTCCTTTTCATGCAAGTATCTCTATCACTTCGGGGTGCCATGTTCGAACATGGTGATCCAAATCTAAGTGTTTTGTGTTCATGTAAAAGTGCCGGCGGGGAGCTTGTCTTTAGTGAGAGAAGCTTCTGTACATCAGTATCGTCAACCAAGTGATTGTCTATTGCACGGTCCCAAAGGGACCGTGTAGCAGTTTGGTGATGGTGATACTCTGCGATACTCAGATTTGTTTGAGATTTTTTGTCCACAAAAAAACAAACTGTGCAGCCAACCAATTGCAATGGAAATGCACGTATTATTTGGAAACACCATTAACAAACAAACCCCCTCAAGACGATCATCGATAAAGCATGGTTGTCCATCGCTAGAGACTTAGGCAGCGTGTTGATGTCCTAGAGGTGCCATCAACTAGATGCTGATGGAGTTTGTTTCGTTACAATAGTCGCTACAGACCTGACGAGTGTCGCATTTTCACTGGCCTCCATTCTGCGCTGGCGTCATGTAGATTTCGTCGGCCGGCATAGATTTTCATCTCCTAGACATCTTCAACAGGCACCGTGATGTTTACAATTCATCCATTGAGCAACTAGGATTTGCCTTGTGATGTTGGGAAAACCGCGTATTGAAAAGCATGTTTTTCATGAAGGACCATCGCGATGATTTTTTAAAAACTGGCATTAGAAACAGGAAAATGCATTTCTAGCTGTCCCCAACAGAAGTTCTCAAGAGCAAATGCGAATTTCCATGTTTTCTTAGTCATACAAGGAATTGTTCTCGAAAATTTTGCGTTCTCAGAATTGGCTAGGTAAATAGTTGGAACGTCGAAAAGTGAGAAAATTGAGTTACATCACAAGCTGACGAGTTGCTAAGGCCATGCTAGTCTCTTCCGGCGAACCTGTTAGCCTTGTTCCACGGAATCCAGAGGATAGGTCCTTGTATGTGCATAAACGTACGTTTGCAAGGTTCATGACGCAAGGAACATCTCAAAACTGTAGCGGGCCGCCTTTTAATCTAGATGCTAACATCGCATAAAAATCTCTGTACATCAACACGATGCCTTATGTTTTGAGAGATCTCGACACATAAGCATCAAAGTAAAATCAGAATTACGTAGGTTTTGAAACGGTCGTTTGGGAGACCAACAAACTCTAGTCGTGCCTAGCAGGCACTCCAAAACGTAAGCTAGCAGAACCGGCTTGATGTGGTCTATGTTGTTTGCCAACTTGCGCATGCGATCGATGCCGTTGCCTGCAATTTTGGGCTGCGGTTTGCTTGCATGCATCCTTAGGGGTAGTTTGGACAGCACCACACAGCCTCTGAGTGGTCACAAAAATGGTCAAGGAATGCTTACCGCATTTCAGTCCGCCTTAGCCCAACGCCGTCGCAGCCAGGCGGCCGAAGGCCTCTGTGGCCCTAAAGTCATAAAAAATCCCCCCCCCCCCAAATGGATGTTTGGTTAGCCAAAAAACCACACAGAAGATATTTTGGAGCGAGGCTTCTCATGGGCTTCGCTTGTGGCCACGTCAACTTCGCAAATGCNGCATGCGATCGATGTCGTTGCCTGCAATTTTGGGCTGCGGTTTGCTTGCATGCATCCTTAGGGGTAGTTTGGATAGCACCACACAGCCTCTGAGTGGTCACAAAAATGGTCAAGGAATGCTTACCGCATTTCAGTCCGCCTTAGCCCAACGCCGTCGCAGCCAGGCGGCCGAAGGCCTCTGTGGCCCTAAAGTCATAAAAAATCCCCCCCCCCCCAAATGGATGTTTGGTTAGCCAAAAAACCACACAGAAGATATTTTGGAGCGAGGCTTCTTATGGGCTTCGCTTGTGGCCACGTCGACTTCGCGAATGCTCGCTTGATGACCAAACTATGACTTTAAAACAAGTTCGCGCAATGAAATGGACCGCTCGACGCACTAATGAGAAATAATGAATGCGCATCCATGGAGAGTCAACTGAGCAACTGTTATGATGAGAAATGATTGTAAGATCAGTTGACCACACAACCACTCTTCGTCAACGGCCCCACGTCATTTCGTGGCCACCAAAAACCGAGTCGCGGGGGAAATGTGGTGACATCCAAACCACCCCTTATTTTAGGACATGATAAACCCGTTTTGATTTTCCTTTACCGTTGTTAACTCCTTCTGCCCGGCCAATGCAAAAGCGGCGTGGTGCATCCAACTCGCGTTTTCTCGGCAGTCAAGAGTGTTCATGCTTCATCGATGGGAGCTGTGGAACTTACTACGATCGGCCACGGATTGCACGAAGCAGGTCGCAAGAGGCGATGAAAAAAGTAGGGCATAAGGACGTAGAAGCACATGAGATGACGTCATATGTGATTGACAGGCTGAGTTACATCACCTCTTCTATCACTTAAATATCACTTAGGGACCGTGTTGATGCATTGCGATACTCTCGCGATATTAGCATCGCGATGAAGTCGTGGTTCGCTACAGTTATGCGATGTTTATATGCATGTAAACATCGCGAAAGTACAAATCGGTACCTACAGAGGTCTCTCTCCACGCCAGCTGAGAACCGTTCTTCTGACTTCGCGCGTAATGTCCTTCATCGGCCCAACATTGCTCAACATCGCGATAGAGGGCAGTATTGAGGCATTCCGACTTTCGTACTTGTTGCTTGGTAACTTTGGAGAGCGGAACCAAGGATTTTCCTGTGGTTTAACTTGGTGCTATAAAAAGGCTTAACCCACGGGCAGCCGTCAAGAATCTCCCGATTCACTTTCGATCACTTGATTCCTTGCAAAATGCATAATTTGAAAACCAACATCACAAAGTGAGATGGTGGAAACATGGTTTGCCGTGATCTAATGATTTTTCAGTATCATAGAGCAAACCCGAGTCGCACGATGCAAAAATAAGCAACATTACCGGCGTCGAAGAAGATGTTTTTGAGTTGCCAATCAATGCCGGCGGAGGAAATCTACCTGACGCAAGTGCTGCAAAGCATGTCAGGTAAAAGTGCGATATTGTTGTGTTCGGTAGTGAAGGTTACCGCGAAAGGGCGAACATCTTCATTGAGATGCTGACACCACAATGCATCAACACGATCCCTTAAACATGACCAAACTGCTACAAGGTCTCTAAAGTACAACACGGATCATACTTTGGCACGTAGCGAAGGGAAGGATAGACTGGGTCAACAGCGTAACATAGGTTTAACATAGACCGGTCAAAGGCTTTAATCATGTTTAGTTCCATGTCAACAGCGTAACATAGGCGGCTCGGTTCTCCGTCTCACGAGTAGGAATCCGTTTGGCCAAGACGGATCCGCCCAGGCTTTCGGCTGAGGCCAAACGGACCCCTACTCTTGAACTATCCCTTTTTGAATTCCGAAGTTTCCCGGTAATCTTCGTATGAGGACGCCGCCAGAGAGGTTTTTTGGACGCAACACGTGCTTCTGTGCTGATTCAGACCCGATCCCGTCACCATCAACCCGCCATGGCGGCGGTGGAGGCGTCGCTGGCGCTGGACTGCCGCGCGATTCTGGGCGAGTCCCCCGTGTCGCTGGCGGACGGGCGCGTGCTGTTCGTGGACATCAACGGCAAGGCTGTGCTGGGGTGGGACAGCGCTGCTGGCAAGAGCCTGCCGCGCGTGGCCACGCCGCAGATGGTCGGATGCATCGCGCCTTGTGCCCACTCTGGCAGCGTCGTGGCCGGCCTTGAGGTGCCAGAAGCGTCAGCCG
>SZWC01027603.1:0-29866 GCA_023375785.1 Penium margaritaceum | reverse complement strand
TCTCTCTCTCTCTCTCTCTCTCTCTCTCTCTCTCTCTCTCTCTCTCTCTCTCTCTCTCTCTCTCTCTCTCTCTCTCTCTCTCTCTCTCTCTCTCTCTCTCTCTATATATATATATATATATATCTATTTATTCCTCCCTTTACATCTTCCTTTCTTGTTAACCAGTGTATACATTGTATGTTCATGCACTTGATATTCAGTGTTTTCAACACATGTTTTTTTTCAATTATCGTTTTGGTTTTCTTTTATTTTCACCAAGTAGACATACAAAGTTAAAATGTACGTCTCCTTTTTAATGTATTGTGATATTTTTGGAATGAAATTGTTAAAGAAGAACACCTATAGTACTCTTGTTTAGTAAACACTTGGAGGTATTGAGCACCCTTGCTAAGGGGGGTTTCTGTTTGATCTATAAGCCAAAAAGTCGTTGTCTATGGTTGAAGAATGTAGGCTGACATTGTTCAATCACTGCACGCTTAGAGTAAGATAGGCTATTTCCATGCTAATCGGATTGCTACCAGAAGTCTTCGGAGAAAATATGCCAATTGCTAAGACCCCCTTTGGCGAGGTATTGTGTATATGGGTTAGTACAATCGATTTGTTTGATGAATTGCACTTTTCACACAATGAGGGTTTGATTTTGTGTAATTTCAATGCATTACGGTTTTTTATTATAGTTATGGAGAAGGGTACTAGGTTTTTAATTTTACCATCCTGCATGTTGTAAAAACAATTTCGCACAAGATTCTCTTTTGTCATTTTTGGTAAACAGGTCGTTATTCATAACACGACAGAATTGGGGCTTCGTTTTTTATATGTAACTTTTTTTAACTTTTCATTGACAATATCATTGACAGTAAGAAGGTCACGAATGGATGATGTTTTTATATTTCTCTTTAGAACAAATCAATCATGGATTAATTTCTACATCGATGTTAACATGGAATCAGTACTCCTTGATTTTTCTTCTTTCCATCACCAAGGAGAGCACATTTCAAACGTTTTTTGGTTTCCAAAAGAAAACCCCCTCACGGGTCTGTGAGGAGTTTGAGATCACATTATCTGCTAAACAGGACCTCCATTTCCATTTTCCATTCAAAATCTCAAAACTCATAGCGATTAGGCCTGAAATTTCTCAACATCGATCCTGGATTGCAAGTTTTGGTGGCTTGCTCTTAAAAAAGCAAGATTTTTGCATGCAATGCATCCATGTTAGAATAAGGATTTTGTGCACTTTCCACATACACTATCTTAATGCAGTAGAACTGAATCCAAAAAGAGAATTTTTTTGGCCGTATAGGACAAAAGCACACTCTTCCTATTCATTGTTGAAGAAGCGTAGGCATGAGTGTAACAGTATTTCTTGTAGGGATCACACTGAAGGCACAAAGTGAAAAGGGAGTGTCTGAAATGGCCACGAACAACCATACTTCATTCGTACTTCATACATACATCTTCGAGGTCTGTGTTATGTCTTATCCCAATTGAAGACGATCGATGTACAAAGATTTGACTTGCGATCCAAACTGTTGTTTTTATTCAATGCATGAACCAACAAATAAAACACGTTTCAATTATTTGATTAGAGCGATTTTGACCATGAACCCTCGGGGCTTTATTTCAAAAGCTGTCTGGATCCATATAGTGTGAACGTAGGGCATGGAGTCTTTCATGTTAGTAACCTATCCACATTTATGAATTCAGTTCGGCTGTCCTATCTTTTCAATTTTTCCTTATCAAGTGAGCTTAGTCGTAACTTTCCATTTCTGGTAATGGGTGGGTGGGAATGCTAGTATCTCCAACCCTCAAGTTCACTCACCCACTGGCGCTTGTGGATGGTTGTGGGAGAAATCTTGGAGAGAACATTATTGCTAAGGGGTGGTTTGGATTTGACCACACGGCCGGTGTGGTTGCCACAGAAATGGCGTGGCACAGTTGACCATGAATGCTTGTGTGCTCAACTGCGTTTGTAATCAATTGTTATCATGAGATTCGCTTTGTTGACTCTCCATGAATACGGATAAATGTTTACTCCCTTGTCAGTCGAGCACTTCATTTCATACCGCAAACTTGTTCTGAAATCGTAGTTTGGTTGTCGAGTTACCATTGCTAAAGAAGATGTGGCCAGAAGCGAGGCCCACAAGCAGTTTCGCCCTAGAATATCTTCTGTGTGGCCGACTGGCAATCCAAATGTCCATTAGGCTCCTAGACCGCTTTGTGTGGCCAAAAAGTGGCTGTGTGGTCGAATCCAAACGACCCCTTAGGTGACGTGATGATCGGCCCCCTCCATTTTTTGTTAGATAAAACCCCTTACGTCAGGACATACCCATCCCCTCAGTTCAGCTTATCAAAGATGTCCAGTCGAGTTTTTTTGGGATCCCGTCGAGGCAGGTTGATTGTCGCAACTGCTTTGATGTCTAGCACAACGGACAGACGGGCGAGGGAAATGGAGGTGTGGGTGGGCGGGCCACGTTTCACCCGACTCTGCTTCCCACTCATCGGGCACGGATGGGTACGCACGAGTGAACATGCGTGGTTCATCCAACGCATTTCTTGCATTTCACGCACCCCTCTGCGCTTGGTAACACATGGGAAATAGGTTTTTAGGGGGTGCCGAGGGCCTCCACACAAATTTAAAGTGTTTTAAGTACCGAGTTTCGGCCATCCGAGCACCATCGACGCAGGTTTGACCCTCCATGCACCTCTTGTCTATGAAAGAACATCTATACCGTCCGATGGGGGTTTCCATCGCACCGTTCATCTCACCACCACAATCGACGCAACGAGAAGAGAAGTAGGTCGAACATAGCCAAACCCATCATCGACAAGCCCGCTCATTGGCTGCCCACAGCAAAGTTACGGCTGCCGGTCACTCTGCATGAGGCTATTGCATACAAAGGCACCACGGTGCCGTCATGCCCCCATCACCCGAACCACCAGATTGAACCTATCGCTGCCGCTCCGTCGAAACCCTAGCTCGCTATGGCTTCATGGTCCGTTGGCCATCCTCGCACTGCGTCGTTCAACGCCCCACGCTCCTCACTGTCAGAGTTTGAACAGCGGAAGGAAAGGTGCAGTAAGGTCTAGGTTCCTTGCTGCTTGTACATAGATCTTGGTGCTCAGCAAGTAGGCATGTACTATCTCTGGAACTGTGAATGGAAAAACACAGCTGAGAAATGAATCTCTTTGATTGATAATACAAAGTACAGAGTACAAGTAGTGGCAACCTAAACACAGCTATGTACACAACTCTGATCTGCCTGGCATCCACAGGGGACAATCTCTTGCTAGGTCGTCTAGGACGTCGACACAAGAGTCTCGGCTCAGCCACCGTCTTCAAGGTAGTCTGGCCTCCAGGTAGTCAGGCGTTCCTCCACCCAGGCTGGCACGCACGTTCTAGTCTAACAGGGATCTTCAGAACAAACTCTAGTAGAGTCTTGGCTTGGGCACTCCAGATAGCACTCTAGTAGCCAAGGTGATGATGATGAATGAGAAGCTGGAAGTCTGAAGCTCTGAGGTAAGGAGGTTGCTGTGCCAGAGTGACCACAGATGATCACAGGGTTCTTGTTAAGGTGTGACAGGGCCGTTGCCTTCATATAGCCGTGTCCCGGGCAAGTTGACCGCCCTTGAGGAGAAGCTTCCTCTTGTGTGGTGGCAACTGTCACCTCATAGATGTTGTAGATGTGAAGCTACCTTGTCAGAGAAGCTTCTTCTAGCTCTGCGTTATTACTGGGCCCCTGATTCTCGCCTTGGGGAAGCTTCCTCGCCGAGGAAGCTTCATCCAGCTTGATGGAGAACTTTCTTGGCGAAGTGGCTTCCACCAGAAGCTTTCATCCTCCATCGTAGATTTTGCTGCATGCGACCGTAAATCGAAGGTTGCAGCAGAGCTCTCCTCGTAGGCTGGTGATATGGCAGCTGTATGTCTGCTGCATCTTGGTGATGATGTAGTAGCTTGCCTTCTCCAACCTCGGAGGCTTGCATGGTAGTCAGGTTGGGACCCTTGTAGCTGATGTGCTTGTGTAGCACTTGTGTAGTGTGCAGCTCCCAATCCTCATAAGAGGTAGTACATGGCATGAGCTACCTCGTGCGCATGCCGACACACAATTTACAGTCTAGGCCCTTTACACACCAGGAAACTGGATAATAGAAAAGGTCTGGTGAAAAAGCTGGGGAAGATTCCCAGCTAAAATGAACCCGGTAAAATACCGTAAAATCTGTAACTCCATGTACGGTCCTCCGACTGTAGCAAAGTTGCTATAGTATCAGAGAAGTAGACCAGCGCAGTAATTGCCCACCCTAACACTAACCCTCAATTGGTGCGCTGGTGGCATGACTCCGATTCACTACTCTGGACCTCCAAAAAATTCCTCGAGAGGCCTCCAAAAATCTTCGTCGAGAAAATGGAGCCGATTTGTGTTCTCGGTGAGAGGTAGGTTAGGAAAGAAGTCGATGTCGGCTTCAGGATCGAGGAGAAAAAAATTCTCCTTCATTTTGGGGATGTCTGCTGCTGGGACTTGAAGGAGACCTTCTTTGGGCTCTTCCGGGCTTGCTTGTGGCGAGTTGAGAGAAAAAGAAACAATTGGGTCGAGTTCGGGCCACTCCAGAAAATTCTTGGTTGCCTCTGGAAGAAGCAATTCATCCGAGTGATGTTGCCCATTAGGCTCAGCATGGGCCTTGAATTATTTTCTCTCATCTCCAACATAGTCCAGCTCGTGCTGAGCTGGCACGACCTGTCCTAGGCTCAGAAATTTTTTTTCTGGCCCTCCTCCTGGGCTAGTAGTCGCTGGAGCTATAGAAAGGTTGCCAGGAGGGTTGAGGAGGCAGTTCCTCACTCTGTGTCGCGTAGGCGCGATTTCCTCCTGTGAGAGCCGGTGAACAGTGACTTGTCTTTTTGCTGACCCGTTTCTGTCCCGTCAGTTCGCCAGTGGACGACTTAGTCGCGAAGTCAGAGAGCTTCATGTCTGTCCATTTGGCTGGTGGCGGAAGGAGCAGCGCAACAAGGGGCGTATCGTCCGAAAACTCTGCTGAGGGGGATCCGTTCTGCGAACTTCCGTGTCAGTGGTGGCTGCAGGATTTTGCGTCTGAAGCGAACTGTGCTGCGTATTCGAGCAAGCAGGCTGCGCAATTTTTGCTGCTCTGCTCACTGCTTGCTGCTCGCAGCTCTGAAGGCGCCCTCGCTTGCACCCCCTTTTGCTCACCAGTTCGCTTTGCTCGCTCAGCTTGCTTTGCTTGCTCGCTTACTTGCTCCCCTCCTTGCTCGCTTGCTCGCTTGCTTGCATTCACGCTTGCTCGCTTTTTCACCTGCTCGCTGACTCGCTCGCTGACTCGCGCACTCGCTCGCTCGCTTGCTGATGTCAGCGGCGGTGGCGCTTGCGCACTTCAACGCGAGAGAGTTCGCCTGGAAGTGAGCCGTTCCGACGGCGCACTCGCGCTGGTGGCGAGCAAGGCAGTCGCAGCTGGTCCGCGAGAGAGAAAAAGGCTTGTGCAGCCTTTTTGGCCTTTTCCGCTAAAAAACGCCGGCGGATTTTCAAGTCTGCCGGATGTCGGACAGGAACTGACCGCCTCCACCATTTTGTGCAGTACGGTGGGCGGTGTTGCTGCGACGGTCGAGTTGCTGACAGGTGATGCTGCCGCATCTGAAATCTGCGGCAAAACTGCTGCTTGCCCAGATTATTCTCCAGCAAAAGTCCAGCCAGAAGCTGGAGGAGCAGTAGAGATGAGGTGTAGGCCACTCCAAAAAATTTCACTCCTCTTAACACGCTTTGAGGAGCGTACGGCGCGTCCACAAGAGCCGTGGTTGTCTCGTCGAGACCCAAAATAAGAGTTGGCCGATGGGCTCGAAGCCGAAGGAGGAGTGGTAGAAGTGCCGGATTTGTTTTCCACTGCAAATCTCAATTTTGTTTCTCCTTCGTTGCTCTCTCTCTTTGATGCGGCTGCCGCTGTTGCGTTCTCGTGGACCATGAAGCATGTGAAACCAGCTTTCATGTTGCAGGAGGTGTCGATGGCGCGGATCCGGTTCTTCGACTTCCGCGTCCCATTCTCCTCACGATTCTTCAAGGCGTACTGCGAGAACGCGTTTGTGGTGAATCCGTATTGCATCATGCACATGTACAAGGTGTCTTAGGGGACGCGTTTTTTCAGGCAGTCGGTGGCTTGCAGCTTGCCCGGAACATGCACAAGTTGGACTGTGCCGTCTTGAACTTTGGATCGGATCCAATGGCCCCGAATGTCGATGTGCTTGGTTCGACCTTGGAATTTAGTTGAGTTCGCCAGGTCGATTGTCGAGCTGTTGTCGACGAAAACTTGAGTCGGCTTCTCTTGTGGAAAGCCGATGTCGTCTAGGAGGTTGCAAATGTACGTCATCTCTTGAGCTACTGCTGTAGCCGCCACGTACTCAGCTTCGGCAGAGCTGAGTGTGATGATGTTTTGCCACTTGCTCATCCACGAAATGGCTCCTCCACCTAGCAGACACACAAAGCCAGTGGTACTGCGCCGGTCTTCTTCGGTTCCTCTGAAGTCCGCATCCACGTAGCAACGGAGCTGGAGGTCACTCGACGTCCCAAAGCAATGTCTTGCATCGCTCGTGGTCTTGAGGTAGCCAAGAGCTCGATCAAGCTCCTTGAAAGCAGCTTCAGCACACATCTCAATGCCGCGCGCTAGATTGCTGACAGCAAACTGCAGGTCAGGACGCGTGCAGCTTGCGGCGTGCATTAGTGAGCCGATTCTGATACGGTAGTCGGTCTCACTCCTCCCCCTTGCTCCTAGATGTAGTAGCGGCTGCTGAGTGAGGGGAGTAGGCATGTGCTTGTCGGGCACATCGAAGTGTTCATAGACCTTGTTCGCGTACGTGTGCTGGCTCAATTCAAGCGTTCGTGCCTTGCGGTCACGCTTGATGTCCATGCCGAGGTAGTATTCAAAACTCGGCATAAGGGTCACATTGACCTCTTTTTCCATTACCATAGCCGTGGCCTTGATGAAGCTTGCTGATGGGCCGATGATGAGGATGTCGTTGACATAGACAAGAGCATAGCAATCTGGTTGCTCGTTTGGAGACGGACGGTGAAAGAAGAGGCAGTCATCGTAGGCTGATGGGAGAAAGTCGAGAGACTCGAGGAGGCTTTGCAGCTTCTTATACCAGAGAAGAGGACTCTGTTTCAGGCCGTACAAGCTCTTCACTAGCTTGCACACCTTTCCACTCCCATCATCGTAGCCTTCAAGCTCCTTCATGAACACCGTAATGTCCATTTCCCCGTGGAGAAAAGCATTCTTCACATCCAGCTGCTGCACCTCGTAGTCTCATACTGCTGTAACTACGAGCATGATGCGAGCTGTGGTGTAGCGGCTCACCGGGGCCTCAAAGAAATCTTTTCCTTCCACCTGTGAGAATCCTTTTGCCACCAAACGTGCCTTGAACTTGTTGATGCTCCCATCAACTTTTGTCTTCATGCGGAAGACCCAATTGGCCCCAACAGGCCGTGAACCTGGGGGTAGCTCAACGAGCTCCCACGTGCCTTGGTCCATGAGGCTGTTGTACTCCACATCCAATGCAGCTTTCAATTCTGATGCGTTCTCGCCGTTGAGAGCCTCCTTGAGAGTCTTGGGCTCCGGTGGAATTTCCTTAGCAGATGTGAACAAAGCGGCGAGATGAGTTGTGGTGAACTCAGCGAGGACGTCAGCGTCCTCCTTGAAGACAGAACATGTTGTGATGGCCATGTTGTTCTCTGCTTTATTCTCTTTCACTTTCTGCTGCTCCATCTGCTGCTGCAGGAGGCGTGTGAAGCGCCTCTCGTGGACTCCCCCTGGCGTCTCTTGCTTCCGCGTCGCCTTCGCACCATCCTCCAGTCCCACCACCTCGGGTTCATCATCCCGTACTTCGACAGAATGGTGGTCTCTGGAGACGCGTACAAGGTCATCTCCTTGGAAGGGCACACTCGAGCTCACCGCCTTTTCACTCGCATGATCCAGATCAAGAAGGGTGAGTGGTTCTGGATCTGCGTCAGCTTGCTCCAATCATTGGTTCTAGGAGTCGTAGAAGGTCTGCAGGAAGTCCGGTGCAGTCCTGCGCTTTTGCTCCCATACTTGGCGGGTGAGGTCCTCGAAGAAGATGACATCGCGGCTCACTGTGATTCGCATTAAGTCCACGTCGTAGAACTCCCATCCTTTCATGTTGGGGCTTTGTCCAAGAAATACACCCCATGACGCCTTGTCAGCCAGCTTCTTACGGTGCTCCTTAGGCACATGGAACAGTGCCATACAGCCAAAGGTTCTGAGCATGGTGACGTTAGGCTTGTCGCCATGCCAGGCCTGAAATGGCGTCATCTCAGGGAGAGACACGTGCGGTACACGGTTGTGCACCCAGACCGCTTGCCTCAAAGCGTACGGCCACCAGCTGTTGTCAAGTTGAGCACCCAGAAGCATTGCCTTTAGCATCTCTTGCATCGTGCGGTTGGCTCTTTCTGCCACGCCATTCTGCTGCGGCGTGTAGGCTGTTGAGAACTGCTGCACGATGCCCATGTCCTCCAAACGAGACAAACTCTGCGCTCGTGTACTCGCCAGCACCATCTGAGCGCAAAACTTGCAGCTTCTTGTTGCTCTACCTCTCTTCCATCGCCAGCCACTTGAAGAAGAATGTAGGAGCTTCATCTCTCATGCAAAGAGGGTAGCTCCACACGAATCGGGTTGCGTCCTCCAAAAACAGAAGGAAGTAGCGATGCCCCGAACTCATAGTGGCTGTTGGAAGTGGTCTGCAGATGTCAGTATGTACCAGCTTCAACAACTGGCTGACATCACACTTGAAGGCTGGAGGAAACATCTGACGAGGTAGCTTTGCACGAACACAGTCCTCGCACGGTTTTGATGTGTCTTTGCCACCATTATCCTTGATGTCAAGGCCGTTGACCTACGACTTCTTGTGCATTAATTGCACAAGCTGGTTGCTGATGTGGCCAAAGCATTTGTACCACACAGGAAGGTCTGCACCAAAGGTCTGGTGGAGACTAGCTGCTGCGAAGGGAGACTCGGAGTCGCTCGAAGCTGGGGCATTGAAGTCCAGCTCTATCATGCCGTGCGGTAGCAGGTGGCCTTCAGCGAAGGTTTCGCCTTCACGACTCTTCAAAGCAACGTGCTCTCTGCTGCTGACGATGCGTGCTCCCCTCTTCATCAGCTGCCCGAGTGAGAGAAGGTTTACCGCAATGTCAGGTATGTAGAGCACATTACCAAACTTGACCTGGGCACCCTTGTACCCAGTCACGGTCATTTTCCCTTTCTCCAGCACTGGCACTTGCTTGTTGTTGGCCACGGTGACAAAGTCTTTCGAGGAAGGAAGGAGTTCGTGTAGGCAAGCTTTGTCGAACGTGATGTGTGAAATGCACCCACTGTCCAGATACCACACGTAGGTAGAGCGAACCAGCTTGTCGCTCTGTGTCTCGGAAAGTTGGAACACAGACCCTGTGTAGTCGTAGGCCTTGCCTTGGTCTACCTCCTTTTCCTCAGGCTCCTTCCCCTTCTTCTGAGTCTGCTTCTCTTTTCCTCCGCTCTTCTTCTCCCCCTTGCTTCCTGACTTGTTTCCCTGTCTCTCCCCTTGCTCCTCTCTCATCCGCTTCTAGCAGTTGATGGCCTTGTGTACCTTCTTTTTGCAATATGAGCACACTATTGCAAGCCGTGATCCGGGCTGCTGGCCATCTGCACTGCGCTTGCTGGCGTTCGGGCCTGATTGGGCGGACCACTGGGAGGAGGTTGACTTCCTCGTGGATCGGCTCCTCCACGACGGCTGAGTGGAGCTGACAGCTGCGCTGACACCTTGGTAATTTGCATTAGACAGGATGCGCTCCTTCTCCTTTGCTAGAAGCCGATCACGTTGCTCGGTGAGCAGCATCTTGCAGATGTAGGAATCTGTCAACTCTGCTTCGTGCTTGAATTTCAACACTTTGCGCACGTCGTCCCAGTCTCCAGTCAGGCCGTTGAGGAGGAAAGTTAAAAAAACAGGTTTTGAGACAGGAGTGTCGGTCACCGAGAGTTGATCTCGTAGTGACTTTGCCTTGTTGATGTAGGACTCGACGCTGTCGAAGCTACTCAAGTTGATGTGTGAGAGCTCGGTCAGGAGGTGGGACTTGAAGGTGGAGTCGCCAGACATGTAGGTCCGCAGCAAGTAGGACCATGCGTGGCGTGCAGGCTCTAAAGTTCCCTCGTACATCCGGATTGCTTGCTGGATGCGAGGTGTCAGCTGATTATCCAAGACCATGAATGCAGCATCGGTGAAGTACTTGAACTCCGCCACGACTTGTGGTGGAGACCCCGGTGGTGGAGGAGAGTAGTACCCGTTGTAGAACTTCAAAAGAATATGGATCTACGCGACTTGCTTGAACTTGTCGATGGAGATTTTGTGCAGTTGCAATGATGCTGCTGATGCGGGCACAGTTTCCTCCAGACATTGGAAAGGTTTGCCTTGGATAGCCGCTGTAGGGCTTTGCACGGGGTTTTGCTGCATAGGACTGGCTGGATTTTGCTGAAAAGTTGGCATCGCTGCAGTTGGTGCTGCTGCTGCCGGCTGTACCACATTGATTGGTGGAATTTGTGCCTGGTTTATTTGCTGAAATGGTGCTATGGGAGGCACCATCGGAGCAGCTTGTGGCTGCTGTGGCATTCCTCCTTGGGCACGTGCAACAGGTTGCGCCTGCAGAGGGATGGCTGGTTGCATGACTTGAGGAGGATTCCCTTGAGGCAGATGTGCAGATGACGACTGTGACGTTGGCTGCCACTGCATCTGTTGCTGCTGCTGCTGATTCTGCTGCAGATGCGGTTGTAGCTGCTGTTGAAGCCAAGCCATTTGTTGGTGCAGCTGGGCAATTTGAGCAGCTTGGTCAGTATTTGCTTGTTGCAACAGCTGCGTGTGAGAAGCTTGAGCAGCTTGTGAGAGCTGCTGCTGCTGTCGAAGGAGCTCCTGGGTTGCAAGTTATTGCCTCAATGCCTCCCACTCATGCTCCACAGCCTGACACGCCGTGACTTCTTGCTCTGCCATACGCTGCGCCTCTTCCGCTAAGCGCTCAGCCTCAACTGCTTGGCGTTGTGCGTGGTCTGCTACATGTCGCCCTTAGTCTTGGCCCATGCGCAGTCCATGCAGGACAGATTGATCATCAAGAACAGAGGATCCAGCTCTCTGGCCCTCATCCATGTTACTCATGGTGGCTTGATGCTCTTGACTTGTGCAGGCCAGACGTCGCGAAGGCCGGTCGCGCTGCACACCTGAGAGAAGTCGGCTGTCGCTTCCTCCTCGAGGTTGTACAGGGATGGTGAAGCATGGCTCCACCAATCCACAATACTACTCTCTGCTAATCTTGCTGAAAGCATCACCTATGCTGTGATACCATGTCAGATTTTGCACAGCGGAAGGGAAGGTGCAGTAAGTTCTAGGTTCCTTGCTGCTTGTACATAGATCTTGGTGCTCAGCAAGAAGGCATGTACTATCTTTGGAACCGTGAATAGAAAAACACAGCTGAGAAATGAATCTCTTTGATTGATAGTACAAAGTACGGAGTACAAGTAGTGGCAACCTAAACACAGCTATGTACACAGCTCTGGTTTGCCTGGCATCCACAGGGGACAATCTCTTGCTAGGCCGTCCAGGCCGTCGACACAAGAGTCTCCGCTCAGCCACCATCTTCAAGGTAGTCTGGCCTCCAGGTAGTCAGGCGTTCCTCCACCCAGGTTGGCACGCACGTGCCAGTCTAACAGGGATCTTCAGAATAAAATCCAGCAGAGTTTTGGCTTGGGCACTCCAGATAGCACTCCAGTAGCCAAGGTGATAATGATGAATGAGAAGCTGGAAGTCTGAAGCTCTGAGGTAAGGAGGTTGCTGTGCCAGAGTGACCACAGATGATCACAGGGTTATTGTTAAGGTGTGACGGCCGTTGCCTTTCTATACACGTGGCCCTGGCAAGTTGTCCGCCCTTGAGGAGAAGCTTCCTCTTGTGTGGTTGCAACAGTCACCTCATAGATGTTGTAGATGTGAAGCTTCCTTGCCAGGGAAGCTTCTTCTAGCTCTATGATATTACTCGGCTCCTGACTCTAGCTTTGGGGAAGCTTCCTCGCCGAGGAAGCTTCATCCAGCTTGATGGAGAGCTTTCTTGGCGAAGTGGCTTCCACTAGAAGCTTTCATCCTCCATCGTAGATTCTGTTGCATGCAACCGTAGATCGAAGGTTGCAGCAGAGCTCTCTTTGTAGGCTGGTGATATGGCAGCTGTATGTCTGCTGCATGTTGGTGATGATGTAGTAGCTTGCCTTCTCCAACCTCGGAGGCTTGCATGGTAGTCAGGTTGGGACCCTCGTAGCTGATGTGCTTGTGTAGCACTTGTGTAGTGTGCAGCTCCCAATCCTTGTAAGAGGCAGTAGATGGCATGCGCTACCTCGTGCACATGCCGACACACTATTTACAGTCCAAGCCCTTTACATCCCAGGGAACTGGATACCAGAATAGGTCTGGTGAAAAAGCTGAGGAAGATTCCCAGCTAAAATGAACCCGTTAAAACACCATAAAATCCGTAACTCCATGTACGGTCCTCCGACTGCAGTAAAGTTGTTACACTAGCGGAGAAGCAGACCAGCGCTGTAATTGCCCACTCTAACACTCACAAGCCGCGGTGGCTAGCGCCCCACTGCCCGCCCCAAGTGATGAAGCGCTATCGCATGCAGCGTCTCAAGGCACACTTTCCACGGCCTCTCAGCCACCATTACGGCACAACGGACGCATGTACCTGGCAGCACGTCAGTGCGCACAGTTGGTGGCGTCACGTTGTCAGGAACCAGGTCGTCGGTCCACTTCCGAGAAGCAGCCGTACGGGCCAGACGGGCGTTGCTGGAATGATCCTCGCCATACCGACCTGCTCCTCGAGTGCATCCTAGACGTGCCTTTTGACGTGCGTCGCAAGAACTACTAGCCGGCGGGTTCGTGGGAACCGGTGCTGAAGCGGTTCCATACCCTGTTGAACGAGGAGCACGTGAAGCAGAACCTCCTGCCCTTCTTCTACACGCAGACGCGGTGTAGCACCCGTCTCCACACGCTGAAGACTGGGTACAAATCATTGTGCCAGCTTGCTAAGGTGAGAGGCATTGGGTGGCGCAATGGAGGGCCGGTCCTGGACCAGGAAGTCTGGAATGACTTCAAGGAAGTCGGACAGGACGGGCTTGTGTGGTGGTCCGATGCTCGTTTTGTGTGGCTTGAGGAATGCTACAAGGTCTGGCCGAATGAAATGGCACAAGGCGGTTTGGCTGCCTACGCGCTCATTGTGGCAAGAGAGGCGATTGACTATGCTTCGGGACAAGAGGCTGATGTACGTGCGTTGCCGTGGGACAAGGATGCGGAGAACGAGGTGGATGTTGATGATTTCGATGACGTGGCGAGGTAGAGTTAATCAAAGCACTTTCATACACTAGAAGAAGTGTGTATAAAGGGAAGTGGTGTATTAGGAAGGTTCTAGGAAGGTGGAAGCTAGTTAACAATGTTGTTTGAGATATTGTTTGTCTAGCTAATGGTGGTTTGGAAGAGGGGGTTTGGGGTGGAAAGTGTATGTGGGGAGTGTAAGTGGAGGTGTATGGCTGGATGTGTGGATTGTGTGTAGAAATGTGTTCTTGTGTATTTTGGTTTGAGTAATGTGTTTGAGATTGGTTGGTGGTTGTTGGGGTGGAGCGGGTGTGGGGGCAGGAAGTGTATGTAGAGACTGTAAGTGGAGGTGTATCACTGGGTGTATGAGATGTGTGTAGAAATTTGTACTTGTGTACATTGATTTGAGCAGTCTGTTTGAGGAAGGGGGGAAGGGAGGGTGGGGGTGGAAAGTGCATGTGGGGAGTGTAAGTGGAGGTGTATCATCAAATATGTGGGTTTTGTGTAGACATATACACTTGTGTATGATGATTTTGAGTGATTTGGTGAGTGGTGGTTGAAAGTGTATGTTAGGATTGCATGTGGAGGTGTATGGTTGGATAGGTGAGTTGTGTGTAGAGAAATGAACTTGTGTATGTTCGTTTGAGTGAGGTGTTTAGTGGTGGTTGAGAGGAGGGGGTTTGGGGTGGAAAGTGTATGTGGGGAGTGTAAGTGGAGGTGTAGGGCTACACATATGGACTGTGTGAACTAATGTGCACTTGTGTATGTTGGTGTGAATGATATGAATCAGGTTGTTTGGAAATTGATATCGTGTGGGAGGGGGAGGGGGAGGGTAGAAAGTGTATGTGGGGAGTGTAAGTGGAGGTGNTAATGTGTTTGAGATTGGTTGGTGGTTGTTGGGGTGGAGCGGGTGTGGGGGGAGGAAGTGTATGTGGAGACTGTAAGTGGAGGTGTATCACTGGGTGTATGAGATGTGTGTAGAAATTTGTACTTGTGTACATTGGTTTGAGCAGTCTGTTTGAAATTGCTGGTGGTGATTGTTTGAGGAAGGGGGGAAGGGAGGGTGGGGGTGGAAAGTGCATGTGGGGAGTGTAAGTGGAGGTGTATCGTCAAATATGTGGGTTTTGTGTAGACATATACACTTGTGTATGATGATTTTGAGTGCTTTGGTGAGTGGTGGTTGAAAGTGTATGTGAGGATTGCATGTGGAGGTGTATGGTTGGATAGGTGAGTTGTGCGTAGAGAAATGAACTTGTGTATGTTCGTTTGAGTGAGGTGTTTAGTGGTGGTTGAGAGGAGGGGGTTTGGGGTGGAAAGTGTATGTTGGGAGTGTAAGTGGAGGTGTAGGGCTACATGTATGGACTGTGTGAACTAATGTGCACTTGTGTATGTTGGTGTGAATGATATGAATCAGGTTGTTTGGAAATTGATATCGTGTGGGGGGGGGAGGGTAGAAAGTGTATGTGGGGAGTGTAAGTGGAGGTGCACGGATATGTGTATGGGTAATGTAAACTAATGTGCACTTGTGTATGTTGGTGTGAATGATGTGAATGAGGTTGGTTGGTGGTTCATCTCCTGTGGAGGGGGGGGAGGTAGGGTAGAAAGTGTAGGTGTGGAGTGCAAGTGGAGGTGTAGGGCTACATGTATGGACTGTGTGAACTAATGTGCACTTGTGTATGTTGGTGTGAATGACATGAATTAGGTTGGTTGGTGGTTGATATATTGTGGAGGGCGGGGGAGGGTAGAAAGTGTATGTGGGGAGTGTAAGTGGAGGTGCATGGCTTTGTGTGTCGGTTGTATGTAGAATTGTGTGCTTGTGTATGTTAAGTAATGTGTATGAGGTGGTTTGTGGTCATTGGATGAGGTGGGAGAGGGGGTTGTGGGTGTAGAAAGTGTATGCTGTGATTGTAAGTGGAGGTCACCGTTTGGATGTATGTGTTGTGTATGGAAATGCGAACTTGTGCATTCTGTTTTGAGTGGTGTTTTTTAAGATTTTAGTGGTGGTTGGGACAGGGAGGGGAAAGGGGGCTGGGGTGGAAAGTGTATGTGGGGAGTGTAAGTGGAAGTGTGTACAAAAAGAGTGTGATATGGGTCAAGGTGTACACTAGTTGAGAAAATAGTGCACACTTAAGTTTTAAAAGTGGGAAAGTAAGAAGGGTTGATGTCAGTGGAAAACTTAAAACATTGTCCAAGTTAGTTTCCCGTAAAATTTACTCCATACATGATAATATAATTACAAGATGCATATTCATACTATGCCTTACACTATTCCTAATTCTTTTGAAGGAGTGTTTTCCTTGTACATTTCCCATATGAAGAAGTACTAAAAAGTATACCTCATTAAAATAATCTTTAGGTATGTATTTTCCCTTCAATCATATAACTGTAATAAGAACCTCCTGATTTAGTTTCCCGGGCAATAACGTTCTACACTGGACAACTCCAGTGGGAAAAAAGACATATTATGATGCAAAAACACAATACATGCTAGACATGTGTATTCTATTGTGCCGTACATGTATACCTCAATTCAGTTGGGGCCAGCGGTGGATCTGAACTCGTCTTTTGACCCCTTCTAAGCGAATGTCAGGACACTTTCGGTTGGCGGTCAAGAAAGGAGCTGTCGCTCGTGCTGCGATAAAAAAATCAGCCAGCCGCACGAGCGACCAGGTTTCCTTGTACACGCGGCACTACTAGAGGCATTCATGCCAGCCTCCACTAACATCGCGATGGTCGGGTGTTGGGCTTTGCACGTTTAACCTTGGTTTCCCGACAAGTATAAGATCGGGTGCCGTTTCACTAATCATACCTTAAAACCAATCATATCGATTGAGGTGATCAGAGTTCAAAGCCGATACCCGAGTAGGCGGGCTTCGCTACCGAAGCCCGACTACTCGAGTGTCGGGCTTCGCCGCCGGCTGAGGTCGGTTGTCGACGACTCGCCGGCAGTCAGTTTACAACGGTCATCTCTTCAGTTGGTTCACAATCGACCGCCGTTAGATGATGGAATCGATAAGAATCGACGGTATTCGGGCATCGTACGGATCAGTGCACTTGTGTACATCTCGCTGTTTCTCGCTGGTGATTCTCATCCACTTCCACCAACACTCGCCACATACACTTCTCCCCTTGGGGGGGTGGGATGGTTGGCACCAGCATTCAGAACCAGCCCCCCCCCTCTTTATCCACGGAAGTGTATGCCGTGATTGCATATGGAAGTGTACTATTTGTAGTACGATTCAGAATAATATTGTACACAAGTGCGACCGACGAACCTTCTTGGACATGTCCTACACAAAACAGCGAGGACGCACTTATGTGCACTGATGCCGAATTTGCCTGCAAACAAACGTGCACGGTCTCATACTCTCCTCACGTACACTGCGTGGGGTCAAGGATGGGGGATGCGGTTGAGGTTAGCAGGAGGGGAGGTGGGGGGGGGAGCGAACCTAAGAAATAGGTTAGAGGTTACCGATTTTCTCGGTCTGCCTCGAGACCCAGTTTCGGAACACAGACCCATGACAATAAGTCCTGCGGAGCCCAATGTGCATAAACAAACCCACAAATAGGTACTCTACATGTGTTTTACTCGTAAAACTTCTAATTCCTCTTTTTTGGCCTAGAAAAGAATCCATATTATGTTGGATGTATATTTGAGCATTTTTCCCCACATATACCGGCCTACCAGAGGAGATATTTACAACACTTTCAGGAAGTACACAAAGTTTTGTTTATATACTCTTTTTAGAATGCATTATGAAAGGAAACTTGGCATTATTATACTAAAAAATGTTTCGTATGTTCAAATATAACTCACGAGAATAAATGAAACTTCTTGGAAATGATAATCATGTTGAGATGCTTTTCTATAAAGTGTGTATGGATGTACTGATGTTTGTGTGTTTTGGAAGGTACTTGCCACCTTCCATACTATACGAATTGCATGTAAGGAAATTACTAGGAAGGTTCCTATGTAGGGCTAAGTGTGGTGTGCACAATTTGACGAGTGTATGAATTTGGGGTCATTGGTTCTAAATGGACGTGGCAATGTGGGCGGAGGGGAGCTGTGCAACGCAACCATTGGTTGACCTGAACAGTGGCGGGGAGGTAGATGAGGAAGGGGAGGGTGTGGGTGTACATGTGGAGGTGAATGACGTGCGTTGGCATGGACGTTACACTGACAACCTAGATGAAAACCCCATCAAGATGGGCATCTTGGATCCCGAATGCCCATCTGTCCACTTGTGCGTGGAGGAGGGAGATGGGGTGCTGCCACAAGTGACCCCGCCACCCACGGAGGTCGGTGTGGGAACGGGAGAGGGTGCGGGTCCCGGTGTTGGTGTGGCTGCGGGCGCGGGAGCGGGTGCGGGCGTGGGTGCCGGGGCAGGTGCGGGCTTCCAGTCCGCAAGTGCCATGCTTGGACATGGCTTGAGAGAAGCCGCACGCACACCGGCTCGTGGTGGCTTGGGCATAGGGTGGCCCGGGCGTAGTCAGTCTGTTGGGGGGGCTCCACCGGTTATTGGAAAGCGTGGCATGGGAGCGTGTGGTCTAGGTGGTGGCTCCCGCCTTGCCAGTGCTGGTGTGCGTGTGACTGTAGACACCAATGCAAGGGCTGGGGAGGGCATGAGTGGTGTGGAAGCTGCAGCCCGCATCCTGCGTGACGGCCTTGGGTCCCCGACTGGGAGAGGACGGTCAAGTCTGTCTGCAGGCCGCAACGTCGCTGAAGCAGTGTTGCAGTTAACACAGTGCCTTAACCGCATGGCGGGTACGGACTGTGGCCCGTGGCTGAAGGAAGCCAACCATGTGGTGAACAAGGACATGGACGTGACACCATAGCGTAAGGCTGAGTTGCTGGTGTTCCTGGCAGAACACCCTAAGACAGCATAGGCTTTTGTGGAGGCAGACATGGAGGTCCAGAAGCTCCGGGGCAAGTCTGCATAGAGAACTGGTAAGTACCCACCCACGTACCTCATTAGCCAAGCTCAGCCTTAGTGCTGTAAGTGCATGTTCCTTCTACAAATGTGTCCTTGCCAGGATTTGACATGTAGTCATGTACGTCATGCAAACTTTGCACTTGGACTTTGCATGTTCTCATTTAATTCCTCCGTCCTTATGTGTGTCTATGCAGGACACTACGGTGCATCCCTGAGAACGGCGGCTTGTGCCAGTGCTAACATCAGCCTGTGCTTGCAACTTTTCCTTGTGGGAGTCTTATGGGGCATCGACTTGGCCACACTAAGAGGCCTCATTGTTTGCACTAGGTTCAAGTCTGCTCATGAGGCTGCAATGAGGAAGATGGCATATGACAAGGGCTATGCCGCTGGAAGTAGGGCTCGATCTCTGTCAATTCTCACCCTGCGTAGTGGCTGAACAGAGTCCTTAGGTCTTTTCTTTAATTTATGGATTTTGGCATCTCATGAGCTTTGGACTTAAGCATGAATGTGCTATGCACTCATTAATGAAAGACAAAGACTAAACAGGATGCATTCAATTCACATTCATATGCACTTTTCTTATTTTACTTATTCCAACAATAGACATGAATGGCATTGCTTATCAAAAATACCATTGATGAGAAGGTGCAAAGTAACTCTAACCACGATGTATTCGATCCACAATCATACTATCACTCATGTGACATGCACCGGGTCACTTGCAACATGAATGATTATCAATCAGGCGAAAAAGAGAACTGGCTCAGGTCAAAATTCATGCCTGTTGGAAAACTATGGAACCGTATACATCCTCACTAGCCACGTTGCGCACGCATTATGGCATAGTCTAGGTACATCTGTCTTGCTGTACCAAGACGCCACTCCCTTGCATCCTCTGCATCCACCAAGCCTGGAGGGACCTCGTTCTTATCCTGCTGCCAGCGTCTGGTCTCCTCAATGTCAAGTCTGAAGTTAGCACAGTAGTGGTCCCCTGCTCCTGCACACTTGATGAAAATATTGTGCAAGATACAGCATGCAACAACGACATCACGCTGCACACGTAGAGAGTAGCCTTTCATGTCATGCATAATTTGAAACTTGTGTTTAAGTTGTCCAATGATGTGCTCCACGGTCATCCGCAGCGACGAATGACGTAGGTTGAACAGCTCCTGTGGTGTCTGTGGCTCAAACGGACCTCCATCCACACCCTCATCCCGCAAGTGATACCGCACTCCACGGAACGAGGTGAGGACACTCATTGTGAGTGCGTATCCGGCATCGGCAAGGTAGTACCGCCCCTCAAGTATGTTGAAGCCATTGTTTATGGCGTCACGTAGCACACGAGTGTCGTGTGCGCTCCCCTCCTAACCAGCGTGCACCCAGCTGATGGTCTCGTCGAAGGTGACCGCAAGTAGCACGTTCTGCGTCTTCTGGCTTTTCCAGTTAAAGTACGGCCCTTGCTGCGCCAAAGGTACCCAAGCGGGAATGTGGGTGCCGTCTAGGGCACCGACGCAATTCTGAAACCAAGGGAAGAACCTTGTACACCGGAATACCTTAGGTGGTACGACGTCCTCGGGGGGTGGGCTAATGACAGTCGGTCCGATAGGAGGACGCGATGCAGAACGCGACGGAAATAACGGGTGATGGTTTCTGCAGAATGATGGAAGGTCTCTACATGAAGCGGCTGTCCTTTCCCCGCCGTGACTGTGGTGAGAAAAATGGCCACGGATTCCTCCACAAACACCCACCGAGTAGGCTCCAGCCCTAACTCACGAAGCATGCGGACCAGTAGGTCAAACCTCCATGGGTCAACACGCAGAATTTCGTACACAAGCGAGGCATTGGAGCCGTAGTTCAGCAACTCTGACGTGAAGTGGTGACCTGATAGCGCGCGGGAGAGGTTAGGTTCGCTGCTCACCACAGGCAACCTGTGGTGAGCAGCGAATTCACTCGAACCCTGCTTCATTATCAAGGAAAAGGTGTCCAAAAATTCTTCGGAGTTAAATCGCGTATGCATCATCTACGGTCTATATTGACAGCCGCTAAAAATTTGCTGCCGAAACATGAGCGTGGAACTGCATCTGCCAGAAAGTACGAGGATGACTCCTTTTTGCTGACGTCATGTGCGCGAGAAAAACCACGCGTGTTCACTCGTGCGTACCCACGCGCAGCCATCACTTGCCACCCATGGCCGTGTTAGCGGAAGCTGTGTGATCTTTGCGTGCATCCGCTGAAGAAGTGGGCACACCGCGGCTCCATCTCCTTGCAAGCCGCGCGGTCCCAAAACTTGAACCCAGAGTCGTTGGGAATGACAGCAGGGTCGGTTGTCGCTTGGCGAGATCCTGCGATGCAATTTCACACCGTTCTTGATAAGAAGGTACCATTTGAGAGGCCTTTTTTCAAGTTAACCAACGTTTTCGCTACCCTCGACATCCACAAACTGTGTTTTAAGACGAATTAAAGCAAAATTCAGAATCATTCCAAGTCCAGTCTACTTTAGATCGGCCTGGCTGTGTGTCGTCGGAGTTAACGGGATGCACGTCATAGACGACTTGTAGGATTCAAGAATCGCAAAACCCTGTAATTGACCATTGGTAAGAGGGTCAAATGGCTCCTTGCGGAACAGCATGCTTCGAAAGAGCACCGGAATTTAGTCCACGGTAAAATTGGTCGAAGATAGATAGATAAATGATTATGTTTATCGTCGCTACCCGTTCACAGGGAATGGACGGTGGCACAGAACCACATGTGACAGTGAGAGGCGGCCAAGCAAGTCGGCAGTAGCGTAACGTTGAATTCCCAGGAAATTCTACTCAATGGTCGACTACAAAGTGCCGCTTTTCCATTTTCTCCTCATTCTGACAGCCGTCGAAAGCCAATGATCAATTTCTCAATCCGGATGTGTTCTGATTCAGCTGCATACACTGTCCAGTCGACTCTCCGTTCAGGGGGAGAGAAAATTGTCGTGATTGACCGACAATAGACGTAATAAACATCCCATTTGATAGCAATTGAGACGATCTTCGTTTGTTTTAACGGCCGACATCTCTGCCAAGTTCTACAGCGCATGTTCCTGTTTTGGGAGGTCACGAGCGTGGTTGCAACGCGGACAGATTTGTTCCAAACAATGCTTCGAAGACAATGTAACAAGCGGAGAGGCAACTGTTTTCCGTCGCTCAGCGCAACCTCGCAGGACTAACAGAGCCTCCTGGCATCGAACCAAGGCTCATGCATGACACGACCAACTTGGCGAGTCGTCCAGTCCAAAAGACAAAATGCCTCGCCTCCGGAAATGGTGCCTCCTCTCCGCGAAAATACAAACGTGGCATCCCACAAAAGGTAACACGCATCTGTGGCTATATGTCTAAGCACGCACAACTGGCAACGAACGAGATAGCATGCAGCAATGCTAAAATTGGCAATCAAATGCAACTTTTGGAAGATAACGTGCCATCACCTGAAATGGGATGCCCTTTGTGCGCTATTTTAAACGAAAAACTTCTGCAATGTAACAATATTGCTTGCTACCCTACAGGATTCCATATTTAAGTGCTCGCTTCATAAGAGTGCCACAAATGCCTACTTCCTTGTGGGTGAAACTACACCATCTCTTCGTGCTAGATTGAAAACGGTGCTGAAAATACACTTTTCTCTAGTAGAAGTCGAGGCTAACCGAAGCATGTGTACCAATGTGCTTCAACGAATTGGACATTTTGTATGTATGCTTAGTCTGGCCCCACCACTCACTTTCATTAAAGAAGACTAGTTTCTTGTCTCACAACGCTTTTTTTTGGTATTGGGAAGAGTTCGAGCAGTTAGTAACAATTAAACATCTCTATCAACTGTCGTAAAACACATAATAAATTTAATAGCCTATGAAACCTTCCTTCTATAATAAGGTCATAAGCGATAAGCTAGTACAATAATCCATGTCAACCTATTGTCTCCCATCACACTAGTGAATGAGTCACACATGCCACAGCTAAGAATGGGCCATTCGGAACATTATACAAAACTACCCATAACATAACATCACTACCCATAACATCACTTTCATCTTTTGTGGGAAACTTCATGGCCTGGAAATGGGTGGAACAAGCTCTCCATACTTGAACGTTTTCCCCTTTGTGTCCCATGGTGTCTGAAATTACGCAATCGGCGAAGGGAAACTATAAGGTTCAATGACATCAATTACAAAAATGTAATGAAAACATTATTGAAATATGAACCTTTGAATGGAAAGCCCCTCTCATGGAAGTGAATGTGAATAAGTTTTGAAACAATTTTCTACCTTGGTTTGTTCGGACGACCCAAAGAAAGGCCTCCTTCACATCAATGAAAGTTGAATACCCCTACCACTCTTACCCCTGTTTGAACTCGTGATGGAGTGCTAAAAATCAAAAGCCTTGGGTAAGGCTGATCAAAGTTGGTAGGGATTGCTATAACCTAAGAGAAAGAGCACGTTTTGACAACTTTCAAGTCGTTGTTCATAACACTCATGTTCTCTTAGGTGAAAACCTATCAAAAATGAATTTTGTTAATGTGAGATACTTGGAACCGCTTAGATAGCTTCAAAGAAAAGGGAACAATAGGTGCACCCATGAAGGCCTTCATTAAAATACTTGAGTGGTTTATACTTTTAGTCAAAGGTTTCATCTCATGTGGAAACCACACCAACGTAGGGAACCATGGTCCTTTAACATTGAATTATGTGAGACTTCAACCCGGTACTCCACCCCTAAAGATATCATTGGAATGGGTCGTGAATGGGTGGCTCGAGGTCCACTTTTTACACGTAATGTGAGGAATGGAAAACTGGTCTCGCCAAAGTGGATGATTGCTAGGCGGTATCTTGAAGAAGTTTGGATGAGGAACCAAATGTGGGGGTTTTGTCTTTCAGTAGCTTTATGTATCTTAATCCTTCATGGTTAGTCAGGCCTTTTCTCTTTCCTTCTTTCTAGTATTTATTTTGTTGAAGGCAAATCTTTGTAGGTCTAGGTGTTCAAAGAAAGAGTGGAGGAATTCTGAAGCCACGTATGCTGTTGAGTTCCTCACCCTTAATTTTTCTTTAAGTGAAACTTGACATTGATACCACCACATTCTTGGGGAAACACTGGTCGTAATGGAATTAGATGTATTTTGAATTGAAGAGGAAGGGGACATATTGTTCTTGTTACTTAACATTTTAACTTCAAAAGTTTTAAAAGGAAATATTAAAATCTTTCTTTGTAACTCAGAAGATGTCAAATGTTATCAAAATAGTAAGACGACAATAATATGATCTTGTACATAAATGCTCCTAGAATAGGTATGAAATAAAATTTAAATCTCGTCTTGTTGGTTTTGAGTCACTCATCTTATTATGAGTGCGGTTCAAAAGATCATTACAACGTCGTGGTGTTTTAACAAAGATGTTATTTTGCATTTTTAGGAATGTTCTCTATTCTACACGAGGGGTTGATAGTGGTAATTAAGGCACCCAAGAATTCTTTGTCATCGTAATGAATAGGGTCCAAAGTACAGTCACCATGCTTGAATAAGGTGGACGTTTGCGGCAGGTACTATGTATTTGTGGGTGTGTTGTGAAATATTGTGAGTGGTGTGTAATTCTACAAGTAAAATGTGGAGTCCTCATATACGTGCTTCCACACAAGCCTCTTTTCACATTCTTTGGGGAAATGTTTCTACCAGGGGAGACCAGGACCACTTAAGGAGGAAATTCTATGAACGTTGCACGAACTAGATTAACGAAAAGATCTATTGAGCCTCCGATTCATGTTTGGACAGCACCAAAATGAAATACTAAGTTAGCATAGTTATGGGTCACTCTTAAACATCCCTTTATAGCTGTGCTGATGAAGCTCTTAATTGTAGAGTTTAATAAAGAAGAAAATTAAAAGAGTAAGGAGGCTTTTTTAGATTAATGAATTCATGAAGATGTTGAAGCCTGCCCAAAGGAGATTACTACAGGTTACCATCTCCAGTCAAATCTCAACAACTTTGGGAGAAGGGTTTCCTGATTTCAATAGTAGGTCGTAGTGACCAGACCTAGGTAACTTCTCACCAAAAACACATGTCTTTACAAAACCAGAAAAGAACGTATGGGGACAGATTCCTACCCACTGACGGAAGGTTAAGGAAGTCAGTGACTTGAGTATGGACAAGCTTGCTATCAAAGCCCAAGTGAATGGAAAAGGTAACAATTACGGTCGTTAGGTAGCAAAATTCCTAGTTGGTTAAGTTCTGACCTTCACGAAAGATGAAACAATCTAAGCACTCTCTCTAAGGGGGAATTAGTCACATACATTTTTCTATGAAGATGCAAACTACCTACACGTGAACCAAAAGACCGTATGAAGCTTTATTGCTCTTTGGATTCGGTTTGGGCCCTTCTTACACAGTCCAGGTGTGAGGGGAAGACAACGACGTTCCGAGGACGCTTGATACAAAGATGAGGGACCACCCTCAAAGAGCTAGGACTTAACCTTATGCCTAGAAGAAGGCTAGGGGATAGTCCCAAGTAGAGAGTTATAAGGCATGGACCTTCCAAATGCTAACGGATGCACACAAAGGTTTCCTCTGGCTAGAAAAAAACCATCCAGTCAAGATTTTCCATAAAGGTTTTCCACATGGCAATGAGGAAACCCTTAGTCGTGCCTCTGAACTGCTGGTGCAGGGTGGTCCCCACTTGTCATCTTGAAACTGCTTTGTGCTTCCATTAATGTCAGATGTGGTACCCCCTAACCATCATGCCTTTCAATTATGACACAGGTTTTAGCTCTATAAGGCATGCATTGTCCTCATGTGCATAATGTTACACATAAATGAAATCACATATTTCTAGGAATTTTTCCTATCAAAGAAATATAGTCCACTAAACAAGGAAATTGCGTACTAAGGTGCACCTAATAGATTCACAGAAATATCTGTTACATCTTCTTGGAGCCTCAGATTGGAGTTTTCATGATGAAAAGTTGAATTATTTAGCCAGTGTAAAAAGCATGCGCTATAACACCACAGAGCTAATGGGTAGAGGTAACAAATTTTCTTTTTTCAAGGATTTGTGCAGCTCATAATGAGAGTATGTTTCATTTGACACTAGCACAAGCATGGAGGACTAACGCAAATTATTAGTAATCTTAAGATGATAGGAAAGAAAGGCTTGACAAACTCAGGTCATTGGGCATCTATTCACAACTTAGAGCAAGAACAAAGACATGGTGTTGTTAGGATCTTCATGCTCATCCGGTTATAGAATCCAGTCACGTAGAGCTTTATAAACATTAGTTTGTACCACAATACTAAAGGGAAAACCAACATGGTGCCTTTACTCAAACACATTGAGTCGACCATCCTCCATTCACTCCATCTATAACATTCCACCGACAGCTAGATCAAGGTGATATGACAGTTGTTCCAACTTCTATCTTCTCTTTTAGAATTGTAGCCCAAATTGTAGACACTCTGGTGTTCCAATACATAGACATTTTGCAAAGGATGCATTAGAATGAAAAAAACCAGTAGTCTCATCAGCACCACAAGCTCATTAGCACAATTAAAACCATACAGAACAACAACACCATTCGAACCATCAGATCCACCATCACCTCGAACATGTATCCACTCTACTTTGCAAACACCATCAACCTCACTACTTCGATTTTACAGATTACACTTTGATCCTAGAACAACTAGACATTTTATGCATTGAATGTTAGAATGTAAGCGAAAGGGAATATGGAATTTGAAGAGAAACACAAGGGCAAAACATCTTGGTGATAGGAATTTGTACAGAACCATGCTTCTTTTCGTAATCAGTTTATCCATGATTACACCACTGCCAAAGATAACAATTCAATGATTAGAGGATATTAAGGGCTCATTGGAACACTTGCGACAGAAAAGCGATTCAAGAAGAGATGAGCAAAATCCAAGCCCTGACACATAAGACGTAGTCAAATTGCACCATAGGCCAACATCAGGCCGAAGGGACTTATTTAATTTTATTACCTCTATGAATAGACCATATATACAAGAAGCTTTTCACATCAAAATGGAACTCTAAAGTACCGTGGGAAAAACGATTCTTTGTCCCAATGAGAAAATAATACGGTTATAGTAGACTTTTCAAAGAATCACTCAAGTTTAATTGAGATATTCATCAGATGGCCATGGAGAATGCTTTTTTTATGGGAAGAAAAATTAGAGATTTCTATGGTACAACCAAAAAAAGTAAACGATGGACATCCAGGGGTTTTTTGTTTGAATAGAGAACTTTACTAAAACATTTTCCTAGTGTTGTTTTGAGTAGTTGGTACCTATTTTGGTTGAGGGTGATTAAAAGGAAGAAATAAAAAATCTTGGTGTATGTGGATGATCCCTAGGTCTTCTCTTCTCCCACCTAGAGTACTTGCACGAAGGAGTTACTAAGAAAAAAATACTAAATGATGGATTCGGGAGGAGTAAAAGGTTTAGACAAAATTGCATAACAGACAAGAAGGGAAGAGAGCTATTGGACAAAGGTGATATCTGTAATTTTTACCAAACAAGTATGCTACTATAGTGAAGTTTGTACAACAATTCTTCACTTACATATCTCGAAACGGGATGGATGAAATCATACATGGAACAAAAATCAAGCTTGTTAGTCTGGTTGATTATGGGTGGCTTGATGTATACTTGCATCACCACTCGCCCGGAAATCACACATGTAGAAAGCCATCTAATGGATTTTTATAACTGCCCAAGCTTTCCTTACTTGCAAGCCTTGGTTTGAGTTATTTTCTCCACTTTTGAGACCATAGTCTATGACGTGCTTTACTATCTCCCTCACCACATGGGTTCTTATTGGTTGGGTTGAGTGATAGCGATAATGTAGAAGACATGTGTCATGGGATTGTACACTAGGATAGTATGCATGAGTTTTTAAGGAGGAGGGGTATCATGGCAAAGAGGGAAGCATGATTTTCTCTCCATGAGTACAGCGAAAGTAATGTATGCTGCTCTTTATGAAGAAATACAGAAGGCAACGTGGTTTCACATGTTCTTGTATGATTTTCACATTCCATCATGTGCGCACCCATCATGTGGGACAACCATAATTATAACTGACTTTAGATTCTGAAGAACCCACTACATCTTCGCTTCACCAAATGCATTCATCTGGCACTTTACTATGTGCAACATGCCTTTTGCATTTAGATCATCTTAATCCGCAGGTGTTCACTCCATCAAATAGCATGTAGTCTTGTTGATCAAAGGCATGCATCCATCATTCTTCTACTCCCATGCCCGGTTCAGAAAGTTGATATTTTTTAACATCAAGAAGCAAGGTGTAAGGAGAGTGTTAAAACATTTATGTCATGCCTCCTGCTTCTTTCGACCTATAACATGATACACATATTGTTGGATCTACATCTTCTTGTTCTTATTTCTTACTGGTCTCTTTGTCACTTTCCTATATTCTCTACAGGTTTACCATGTGCTTCTTGTTTATGGTGTTTCAGACCATCATTTGAAGTTGAGAAGGTGACATGAACCAACTGGGCAAGCCATCCTTTGCATGCATCCAAATCCTCCCTAATGAAAGCACATGTAGCTAATGCTTTATGCAGATGCAGGATGAGTGATGTCCTCAATGGGTTATCACTGCCCCAAATACCAAAATGCTACCTTCAGAATGGTCCATTTACAACCTGTTCATGAGACCATCTGAAGCCATATCGTTACACTCAAGTGGTAGAGTCTGGATTGATTCCATTTAAAAAGAATGTTCCCTTCCGTTTGTCAACCAAGTGCCACTACCAAAATGTGAATTATTCAAACACTGGGTTTGAATTAAAGAGAAGTGACAAGAACTTGGTTTGTAATGTGATTTGGTTTTCTTAGAAAGGAACCACGTTTCTTGGCACATGAAAGTAGGTAGATGATGACATTGCACGCAATAGGGTAAATGCTCAGTATGGATTTTTGTTAGAAGTCCGCTAGCCTATGTGGACCGTTGTTTTGGAATCAGTCAGCCATTAAGTGAATAACGTGTAATATCATCAAATCTATTTAATTTTCACCTCAGAAAGATAGCACTACCTGTAATAATGCACTGTTTTTTTGCATACAGTATCTTTATGTAAAAAAATATATTTTCAAAATTTTCTTCATGCAAGACAAGGATTTCTTTTTATATTAATTCATTCTAATGGATAATGTTTTCCATAGGATTATTTCAGATTTTCATTATTGAGATCTAATAAATATTGGTGTTACAAGTATGTTACCAACCCTTTAGTAAACCTCCAAAGAGTTTCATAGTTGAAAGCTCTTTTGGAGATGGTTATGGTCTTATGGTGATCTGTTTGTGAATGTTTTGTGTCCCAACAAGTATATTGCTTTCAATCACCGTTGTGGCCACACTAAAAAGGATGTACCACCACAAGCTCGATTGTGGCTAGTATTGTAAGGATAACAGCAAGCAGAGTTGATTATGGCTAGTGTTGAACTACCTCAATGCATTTTGGCCGGTATGGTCTGCATCGCCAAATTGCTACCGGTTTGGGTAACATTTTGGCAGGGTCATCAAAATCATGACCAAACGATGACCTTTTTGTCGTGTATTTTTCCTTTGCCAACCAGTTTTGGGTCTGTTTCGAATTCACCACACAACGCAGACCACACACACATGTGTTCCAAACAGCCAAAATCAACTCCTTGCAGGACGAGCGAAGTCATAATCCACGTCAAGTTCTTGGAACCAAGTGTAAAGGTGCGTTTTCTAACTACTCCAACTCAAACCTTGTCACAAATTGCGATGTAAACACGGATAAGTCCTCTGGGAAGTGGATAGAATTTTAGTACAGAACCTAACTCCTCAAACATGTTGAGTAAGAATATGCGAAAGGAGGATTGGTTGTGCGAACCTGACGGTTTGCGATGAAGTGCTCACTAGAAACAACATCCTTTGGAAATGGAAGAACAGAAAAACAAATTCCTTGAAAGCAATCATAAAAAAAACCCATGGACTGCGCCAGGCCGCCTTACCTTATAGTTCCATAGTGGCATTCGAACAAAATATTACACAAAAACCATTAAGCCAAACCTAGATATAGATCAGGCACAACCATTTTTGAATACATGCAGCACAAACCATTGGAATAAAACTAATAGGTTAGAAAATTTCTTCAAAATAAACAAATGTGGATTTCAACAATTGTAAATGGTAAAACAATGTGTGAAAGACAAACGTTTATATTAAGAAATAAAAAAAACTACATTCTATACTTCAACAACAAAATTGAATGACTATTATTGTAAGTTTAATATATTTACATATTTATAGCTAAAATTATGTCTGAATATATATAGACATGAATATCTATATGTATAACTATATCTATATATACCTATATATCTAAATCTATATTTATATCTACAACTATATATAGAGATATATCTATATCTATATCTATATCTATATCTATATCTATATCTATATCTATATCTATATCTATATCTATATCTATATCTATATCTATATCTATATCTATATCTATATCTATATCTA
>SZWC01027602.1:9714-20295 GCA_023375785.1 Penium margaritaceum | reverse complement strand
GTGGTCAGAAACACAGTGGTCAAAAATACAGTGGTCGGAAAAACACTGGTCAGAACCGCACTGGTCAGAAACACAGTGGTCATAAACACACTGATCAGAAACACAGTGGTCAGAAACATAGTGGTCAGAAACACAGTGGTCAGAAACACACTGGTCAGAAACACCCTGGTCAGAAACACCCTAGTCAGAAACACAGTGGTCAAAAACACAGTGGTCAGAAACACACTGGTCAGAAACACAGTGGTCAGAAACAAATTGGTCAGAACCACAGTGGTCAGAAAGACAGTGGTCAGAAACACACTGGTCACAAAGACAGTGGTCAGTAGCACAGTGGTCAGAAACACACCTGTCAGAAACTCACTGGTAAGAAACACACTGGTTAGAAAGACACTGGTCAGAAACACAGTGGTCAGAAACACTGTGGTCAGAAACCCAGTGTTCAGGAACACAGTGGTCAGAAACACAGATTTCAGAAACACACTGGTCAGAAACACAGTGGTCAGAAACACACTGGTGAGAAACACAGTAGTCAGAAACACAGTGGTCAGAAACACACCGGTCAGAACACACTGGTCACAAAGACAGTGGTCATCAACACAGTGGTCAGAAACACATTGGTCAGAAAGACATTGGTCAGAAACACACTGGCCAGAAACACATTGGTCACACTGGTCAGAAATACAGTGGTCAGAAATACGGTGGTCAGAAACACAGTGGTCAGAAACACAATGGTTAGAAACACAGTGGTCAGAAACAAAGAGGTCAGAAAAACAGTGGTCAGAAATACAGTGGTCGAAAACACGGTTGTCAGGAACACACTGGTCAGAAACACACTGGTCAGAAACACAGTGGTCAGAAACACACTGGTCAGAAACACACTGGTCAGAAACACATGATCAGGATCACTGTGGTCAGAAACACAGTGGTCAGAAACAGACTGGTCAGAAACACAGTGGTCAGAAACACACTTGTCAGAAACACAGTGGTCAGAAACACAGTGTTCAGAAACACAGTGGTTAGAAACACAATGGTCAGAAACACAGTGGTCAGAAACACACTGGTTTGAAACACAGTGGTCATAAACACATTGGTCAGAAATACAGTGGTCAGAAACACAGTGGTCAGAAACACAGTTGTCAGAAAAAAAGTGGTCAGAAACACACTGGTCAGAAACACAGTGGTATGAAACACAGTGGTCAGAAACACAGTAATCAGAAACATACTGGTCAGAAACACAGTGGTCAGGAACACACTGGTCAGAAACACACTGGTCAGAAACACACTGGTGAGAAACACACGGGTCAGAAACACTGGTCAGAAACACTGTGGTCGGAAACACACTGGTCAGAAACACAGTGGTCAGAAACACACTGGTCAGAAACACAGTGGTCAGAAACACACTGGTCAGAAACACAGTGGTCAGAAAAACATTGGTCAGAAATACAGTGGTCAGAAACACAGTGGTCAGAAAAACACTGGTCAGAAACACGGTGGTCAGAAAAACTCTGGTCTGAAACACACTGGTCAGAAACACAATGGTCAGAAACACATTGGTCAGAAACACGGTGGTCAGAAACACGGTGGTCAAAAACACAGTGGTCAGAAACACACTGGTCAGAAACACGGTGGTCAAAAACACAGTGGTCAGAAACACACTGGTCAGAAACACACTGGTCAGAATTACACTGGTCAGAAACACAGTGGTCGGAAACACAGTTGTCAGGAACACACTGGTCAGAAACACATTGGTCAGAAACACAGTGGTCAGAGACACACTGGTCAGAAACACACTGGTCAGAAACACATTAATCAGGAACACTGTGGTCAGAAACACAGTGGTCATAAACACAGTGGTCAGAAACACAGTGGTCAGCAACACAGTGGTCATAAACACAGTGGTCAGAAACACACTGGTCAGAAACACAGAGGTCATAAACACAGTGGTCATAAACACAGTGGTCAGAAACACAGTGGTCAGCAACACAGTGGTCAGAAACACAGAGGTTAGAAGCACGCTGGTCAAAAACACAGTGGTCAGAAACACAGTGGTCAAAAACACAGTGGTCAGAAACACACTGGTCAGAAACACAGTGGTCAGAAACACAGTGGTCAGAAACACAGTAATCAGAAACACGCTGGTCAGAAACACAGTGGGCAGAAACACACTGGTCAGAAACACAGAGGTCAGAAACACACTGGTCAGAGACACACTGGTCAGAAACACCCTGGTCAGAAACACAGTGGGCAGAAACACACTGGTCAGAGACACACTGGTCAGAAACACCCTGGTCAGAAACACAGTGGGCAGAAACACACTGGTCAGAGACACACTGGTCAGAAACACCCTGGTCAGAAACACAGTGGGCAGAAACACACTGGTCAGAGACACACTGGTCAGAAACACCCTGGTCAGAAACACAGTGGGCAGAAACACACTGGTCAGAGACACACTGGTCAGAAACACCCTGGTCAGAAACACAGTGGGCAGAAACACACTGGTCAGAGACACACTGGTCAGAAACACCCTGGTCAGAAACACAGTGGGCAGAAACACACTGGTCAGAGACACACTGGTCAGAAACACCCTGGTCAGAAACACAGTGGGCAGAAACACACTGGTCAGAGACACACTGGTCAGAAACACCCTGGTCAGAAACACAGTGGGCAGAAACACACTGGTCAGAGACACACTGGTCAGAAACACCCTGGTCAGAAACACAGTGGGCAGAAACACACTGGTCAGAGACACACTGGTCAGAAACACCCTGGTCAGAAACACAGTGGGCAGAAACACACTGGTCAGAGACACACTGGTCAGAAACACCCTGGTCAGAAACACAGTGGGCAGAAACACACTGGTCAGAGACACACTGGTCAGAAACACCCTGGTCAGAAACACAGTGGGCAGAAACACACTGGTCAGAGACACACTGGTCAGAAACACCCTGGTCAGAAACACAGTGGGCAGAAACACACTGGTCAGAGACACACTGGTCAGAAACACCCTGGTCAGAAACACAGTGGGCAGAAACACACTGGTCAGAGACACACTGGTCAGAAACACCCTGGTCAGAAACACAGTGGGCAGAAACACACTGGTCAGAGACACACTGGTCAGAAACACCCTGGTCAGAAACACAGTGGGCAGAAACACACTGGTCAGAGACACACTGGTCAGAAACACCCTGGTCAGAAACACAGTGGGCAGAAACACACTGGTCAGAGACACACTGGTCAGAAACACCCTGGTCAGAAACACAGTGGGCAGAAACACACTGGTCAGAGACACACTGGTCAGAAACACCCTGGTCAGAAACACAGTGGGCAGAAACACACTGGTCAGAGACACACTGGTCAGAAACACCCTGGTCAGAAACACAGTGGGCAGAAACACACTGGTCAGAGACACACTGGTCAGAAACACCCTGGTCAGAAACACAGTGGGCAGAAACACACTGGTCAGAGACACACTGGTCAGAAACACCCTGGTCAGAAACACAGTGGGCAGAAACACACTGGTCAGAGACACACTGGTCAGAAACACCCTGGTCAGAAACACAGTGGGCAGAAACACACTGGTCAGAGACACACTGGTCAGAAACACCCTGGTCAGAAACACAGTGGGCAGAAACACACTGGTCAGAGACACACTGGTCAGAAACACCCTGGTCAGAAACACAGTGGGCAGAAACACACTGGTCAGAGACACACTGGTCAGAAACACCCTGGTCAGAAACACAGTGGGCAGAAACACACTGGTCAGAGACACACTGGTCAGAAACACCCTGGTCAGAAACACAGTGGGCAGAAACACACTGGTCAGAGACACACTGGTCAGAAACACCCTGGTCAGAAACACAGTGGGCAGAAACACACTGGTCAGAGACACACTGGTCAGAAACACCCTGGTCAGAAACACAGTGGGCAGAAACACACTGGTCAGAGACACACTGGTCAGAAACACCCTGGTCAGAAACACAGTGGGCAGAAACACACTGGTCAGAGACACACTGGTCAGAAACACCCTGGTCAGAAACACAGTGGGCAGAAACACACTGGTCAGAGACACACTGGTCAGAAACACCCTGGTCAGAAACACAGTGGGCAGAAACACACTGGTCAGAGACACACTGGTCAGAAACACCCTGGTCAGAAACACAGTGGGCAGAAACACACTGGTCAGAGACACACTGGTCAGAAACACCCTGGTCAGAAACACAGTGGGCAGAAACACACTGGTCAGAGACACACTGGTCAGAAACACCCTGGTCAGAAACACAGTGGGCAGAAACACACTGGTCAGAGACACACTGGTCAGAAACACCCTGGTCAGAAACACAGTGGGCAGAAACACACTGGTCAGAGACACACTGGTCAGAAACACCCTGGTCAGAAACACAGTGGGCAGAAACACACTGGTCAGAGACACACTGGTCAGAAACACCCTGGTCAGAAACACAGTGGGCAGAAACACACTGGTCAGAGACACACTGGTCAGAAACACCCTGGTCAGAAACACAGTGGGCAGAAACACACTGGTCAGAGACACACTGGTCAGAAACACCCTGGTCAGAAACACAGTGGGCAGAAACACACTGGTCAGAGACACACTGGTCAGAAACACCCTGGTCAGAAACACAGTGGGCAGAAACACACTGGTCAGAGACACACTGGTCAGAAACACCCTGGTCAGAAACACAGTGGGCAGAAACACACTGGTCAGAGACACACTGGTCAGAAACACCCTGGTCAGAAACACAGTGGGCAGAAACACACTGGTCAGAGACACACTGGTCAGAAACACCCTGGTCAGAAACACAGTGGGCAGAAACACACTGGTCAGAGACACACTGGTCAGAAACACCCTGGTCAGAAACACAGTGGGCAGAAACACACTGGTCAGAGACACACTGGTCAGAAACACCCTGGTCAGAAACACAGTGGGCAGAAACACACTGGTCAGAGACACACTGGTCAGAAACACCCTGGTCAGAAACACAGTGGGCAGAAACACACTGGTCAGAGACACACTGGTCAGAAACACCCTGGTCAGAAACACAGTGGGCAGAAACACACTGGTCAGAGACACACTGGTCAGAAACACCCTGGTCAGAAACACAGTGGGCAGAAACACACTGGTCAGAGACACACTGGTCAGAAACACCCTGGTCAGAAACACAGTGGGCAGAAACACACTGGTCAGAGACACACTGGTCAGAAACACCCTGGTCAGAAACACAGTGGGCAGAAACACACTGGTCAGAGACACACTGGTCAGAAACACCCTGGTCAGAAACACAGTGGGCAGAAACACACTGGTCAGAGACACACTGGTCAGAAACACCCTGGTCAGAAACACAGTGGGCAGAAACACACTGGTCAGAGACACACTGGTCAGAAACACCCTGGTCAGAAACACAGTGGGCAGAAACACACTGGTCAGAGACACACTGGTCAGAAACACCCTGGTCAGAAACACAGTGGGCAGAAACACACTGGTCAGAGACACACTGGTCAGAAACACCCTGGTCAGAAACACAGTGGGCAGAAACACACTGGTCAGAGACACACTGGTCAGAAACACCCTGGTCAGAAACACAGTGGGCAGAAACACACTGGTCAGAGACACACTGGTCAGAAACACCCTGGTCAGAAACACAGTGGGCAGAAACACACTGGTCAGAGACACACTGGTCAGAAACACCCTGGTCAGAAACACAGTGGGCAGAAACACACTGGTCAGAGACACACTGGTCAGAAACACCCTGGTCAGAAACACAGTGGGCAGAAACACACTGGTCAGAGACACACTGGTCAGAAACACCCTGGTCAGAAACACAGTGGGCAGAAACACACTGGTCAGAGACACACTGGTCAGAAACACCCTGGTCAGAAACACAGTGGGCAGAAACACACTGGTCAGAGACACACTGGTCAGAAACACCCTGGTCAGAAACACAGTGGGCAGAAACACACTGGTCAGAGACACACTGGTCAGAAACACCCTGGTCAGAAACACAGTGGGCAGAAACACACTGGTCAGAGACACACTGGTCAGAAACACCCTGGTCAGAAACACAGTGGGCAGAAACACACTGGTCAGAGACACACTGGTCAGAAACACCCTGGTCAGAAACACAGTGGGCAGAAACACACTGGTCAGAGACACACTGGTCAGAAACACCCTGGTCAGAAACACAGTGGGCAGAAACACACTGGTCAGAGACACACTGGTCAGAAACACCCTGGTCAGAAACACAGTGGGCAGAAACACACTGGTCAGAGACACACTGGTCAGAAACACCCTGGTCAGAAACACAGTGGGCAGAAACACACTGGTCAGAGACACACTGGTCAGAAACACCCTGGTCAGAAACACAGTGGGCAGAAACACACTGGTCAGAGACACACTGGTCAGAAACACCCTGGTCAGAAACACAGTGGGCAGAAACACACTGGTCAGAGACACACTGGTCAGAAACACCCTGGTCAGAAACACAGTGGGCAGAAACACACTGGTCAGAGACACACTGGTCAGAAACACCCTGGTCAGAAACACAGTGGGCAGAAACACACTGGTCAGAGACACACTGGTCAGAAACACCCTGGTCAGAAACACAGTGGGCAGAAACACACTGGTCAGAGACACACTGGTCAGAAACACCCTGGTCAGAAACACAGTGGGCAGAAACACACTGGTCAGAGACACACTGGTCAGAAACACCCTGGTCAGAAACACAGTGGGCAGAAACACACTGGTCAGAGACACACTGGTCAGAAACACCCTGGTCAGAAACACAGTGGGCAGAAACACACTGGTCAGAGACACACTGGTCAGAAACACCCTGGTCAGAAACACAGTGGGCAGAAACACACTGGTCAGAGACACACTGGTCAGAAACACACTTGTCAGAAACACAGTGGTCAGAAACACACTGGTCAGAAACACAGTGGTCACAAACACAGTGGTTAGAAACACACTGGTCAGAAACACCGTAGTGAAAAACACACTCGTCAGAAACACACTGGTCACAAACACAGTGGTCAGAAACACAGTGGTCAGAAACACAGTGGTCATGAACACACTTGTCAGAAACATAGTGGTCAGAAACACACTGGTCAGAAACACAGTGGTCAAAAACACACTGGTCAAAAAAACACAGTGGTCTGAAAAACAGTGGTCAGAAATACAGTGGTCAGAAACACAGTGGTCAGAAACACACTGGTCAGAAACACAGTGGTCAAAAACGCACTGGTCAGAAACGCAGTGGTCATAAAAACAGTGGTCATAAATACAGTGGTCAGAAACACAGTAGTCAGAAACACACTGGTCAGAAACACAGTGGTCAATAATACACTGGTCTGAAACACACTGGTCAGAAACACAATGGTCAGAAACACAGTTGTCAGAAACACAATGGTCAGAAACAAAGTGGTAAAAAACACAGTGGTCAGAAACAAACTGGTCAGAAACACACTGGTCAGAAACACGGTGGTCAGAAACAAACTGATCCGAAACACAGTGGTCAGAAACACAGTGGTCAGAAACACAGTGGTCGGAACACAGTTGTCATGAACACACTGGTCAGAAACACACTGGTGAGAAACACACGGGTCAGAAACACAGTGGTCAGAAACACAGTGGTTGGAAACTGACTGGACAGAAACACAGTGGTCATAAACACACTGGTCAGAAACACACTGGTGAGAAACACACGGGTCAGAAACACAGTGGTCAGAAACACAGTGGTTGGAAACTGACTGGACAGAAACACAGTGGTCATAAACACACTTGTCAGAGACACAATGGTCATAAACACAGTGGTCAGAAACACACTGGTCAGAAACACAGTGGTCAGAAACACACTGGTCGGAAACACAGTGGACAGAAAAACAGTGGTCAGAAATACAGTGGTCAGAAACACAGTGGTCAGAAACACACTGGTCAGAAACACAGTGGTCAGAAACACACTGGTCTGAAACACACTGGTCATAAACACAATGGTCAGAAACACAGTGGTCAGAAACAGACTGGTCAGAAACACAGTGGTCAGAAACAGACTGGTCAGAAACACAGTGGTCAGAAACAGACTGGTCAGAAACACAGTGGTCAGAAACAGACTGGTCAGAAACACAGTGGTCAGAAACAGACTGGTCAGAAACACAGTGGTCAGAAACAGACTGGTCAGAAACACAGTGGTCAGAAACAGACTGGTCAGAAACACAGTGGTCAGAAACAGACTGGTCAGAAACACAGTGGTCAGAAACAGACTGGTCAGAAACACAGTGGTCAGAAACAGACTGGTCAGAAACACAGTGGTCAGAAACAGACTGGTCAGAAACACAGTGGTCAGAAACAGACTGGTCAGAAACACAGTGGTCAGAAACAGACTGGTCAGAAACACAGTGGTCAGAAACAGACTGGTCAGAAACACAGTGGTCAGAAACAGACTGGTCAGAAACACAGTGGTCAGAAACAGACTGGTCAGAAACACAGTGGTCAGAAACAGACTGGTCAGAAACACAGTGGTCAGAAACAGACTGGTCAGAAACACAGTGGTCAGAAACAGACTGGTCAGAAACACAGTGGTCAGAAACAGACTGGTCAGAAACACAGTGGTCAGAAACAGACTGGTCAGAAACACAGTGGTCAGAAACAGACTGGTCAGAAACACAGTGGTCAGAAACATGGTGGTCAAAATCACAGTGGTCAGGAACACACTGGTCAGAAACACACTGGTCAGATATACACTGGTAAAAAACACAGTGGTCAGAAACACAATAGTCAGAAACACAGTGGTCAGAAACACACTTGTCAAAAAGACAGTGGTCAGAAACACAATGGTCAGAAACACAGTGGTCAGACACACAGTGGTCAGAAACACAGTGGTCAGAAACACAGAGGTCAGAAACTCAGTGGTCAGAAACACAGTTGTTAGAAGCACACTGGTCAGAAACACAGTGTTCAGAAACACAGTGGTCAGAAACACAGTGGTAAGAAAGACAGTGGTAAAAAACACAGTGGTCAGAAACACACTGGTCAGAAACACAGTGGTCAGAAACACATTGGTCAGAAACACAATGGTCAGAAACACAATGGTCAGAAACATAGTGGTCAGAAACACAGTGGTCAGAAACACAGTGGTCAGAAACACACTGGTCAGAAACACACTGGTAGGAAACACAGTGGGCAGAAACACACTGGTCAAAAACACAGTGGTCAGAAACACACTGGTCAGAAACACACTTGTCAGAATCACAGTGGTCAGAAACACATTGGTCAGAAACACAGTGGTCAGAAACACAGTGGTCAGAAACACACTGGTCAGAAACACCGTAGTGAAAAACACACTGGTCAGAAACACACTGGTCAGAAACACAGTGATCACAAACACAGTGGTCAGAAACACAGTGGTCAGAAACACAGTGGTCAGAAAGACAGTGGCCAGAAACATAGTGGTCAGAAACACAGTGGTCAGCAACACAGTGGTCAGAAACACAGTGGTCAGAAACACAGTAGTCAGACACACAGTGGTCAGAAACACATTGGTCAGAAACACAGAGGTCAGAAACACAGTGGTCAGAAACACAATGGTTAGAAGCACACTGGTCAGAAACACAGTGGTCAGAAACACTGTGGTCAGAAACACAGTGGTAAGAAACACAGTGGTCAGAAATACAGTGGTCAGAAGCACACTGGTCAGAAACACAGTGGTCAGAAACACATTGGTCAGAAACATAGTGGTCAGAAACACACTGGTCAGAAACATAGTGGTCAGAAACACAGTGGTCAGAAACACACTGGTCAGAAACACAGTGGTCAGAAACACACTGGTCAGAAACACCGTAGTGAAAAACACACTGGTCAGAAACACACTGGTCAGAAACACAGTGATCACAAACACAGTGGTCAGAAACACAGTGGTCTGAAACACACTGGTCAGAAACACAATGGTCAGAAACACAGTGGTCAGAAACACAGTGGTCAGAAACACAGTGGTCAAAAACACAGTGGTAAGAAACACACTGGTCAGAAACACAGTGGTCAGAAACACACTGGTCAGAAACACACTGGTCAGAAACACAGTAATCAGGAACACTGTCGTCAGAAACACAGTGGTCAGAAACACACTGGTCAGAAACACAGTAATCAGGAACACTGTCGTCAGAAACACAGTGGTCAGAAACAGACTGGTCAGAAACACAGTGGTCAGAAACACACTTGTCAGAAACATAGTGGTCAGAAACACTGTGTTCAGAAACACAGTGGTCAGACACACAGTGGTCAGAAACACACTGGTCAGAAACACACTGGTCATAAACACAGTGGTAAGAAAAATCGTGGTCAGAAACACACTGGTCAAAAACACAGTGGTCAGAAACACACTGGTCAGAAACACACTTGTCAGAATCACAGTGGTCAGAAACACACTGGTCAGAAACACAGTGGTCAGAAACACACTGGTCAAAAACACACTGGTCAGAAACACTGTAGTGAAAAACACACTGGTCAGAAAGACACTGGTCAGAAACACAGTGATCACAAACACAGTGGTCAGAAACACAGTGGTCAGAAACACA